>NNCF01126590.1:1177106-1199314 GCA_002313205.1 Laupala kohalensis | reverse complement strand
TATATTGTTTTGTGTGAACGAGAATAAAATTTCTGTTATTTTTCTTTCCCTATGCTTACACTTTGAGAAGATATGCGATAACTACGGCTTGGAAATGGTGTACAATTGTCAGGCAAACGGATGGTGTAACGGGTAACATCTGCCATTGAAACGGACCCCATTGAAATTGCCCACTCGTCACCATTTTTATATTTCTATTGATATCGTATATATTCTTTACGAGTTGTACACGGAAGAAATTAATGCATACGAGATCATCATTTACTGATAGTAAGATCTAAGAGATAGACATTTCATGAAATTAATTCCATTTAGGTTTAAAGAAAAGTATGACAATTTATATTATTTTAGGACATAATTTTCTTGAGAACACAAACTAATCTTCATAGTTATTTTAGTATATCTCACAATTGACTCCACAAAATATTATGTATCTCTGAGCAAATTATTAAAGTTTCCTGTTCATTCAAATGGGTGAAGCTGTGGATTTCGTGACATAGGTCACATCGTTACAACCAAACAGAAGGAATATTTCTGCCGTGCCTCCAAAGAGAAAAACACACTATCCCAGACTTTTCTCTTCTCGCTGCCGCGCCCGATCCTCTTCAGCGAAGGCCTTATTACCTGCACCCTCTTTCCTCGTCGCACACCCCCACGAAGGAAGGGAATATACCCTATTCCCAACTTTTGTCTCCCACCGTTCCGAAACAAGTCTTATGTTTAAAAAAAACCCAAAGCAATTTATTTAATTTATTTTATAATTCCACATCTTTAACAATGTCACTATGTGAAATTTCCTCTGTCATATTTCACATCTCTTGGTGGACGTTGCTTACAGGCGCCCATCAAATCNTATAAGAGACAGTACCTACACCTACATAGCGAGGCGAGCACGCTCCCAATAAACCAACGATTCATCTTGCAGGGTGAATAATATATAGCCAATATATATGACAATTTATATCAGCTTAGTCATTACCGTAATTAGTTTATTGTCCTCTACGTGGTCAAACGCACTTTGTACGGCTTTTTGTACAATAAATTTATTTATTTATTTATAACTTTCTCATGTGGGATTGAATTTTTCCAAAAAATTTATTATTCTGAAGAACTTGTTCGAAAACATGAGATATAAATTTATACGGACTAATACAAAATACTCAACTGGAATTTTGGTCCTCAAAGTTTTATTTTTTACTGACTAGTTTGGAGTGAGAAACAATTGCAAAGAAAACGTGTTGTGATGTGTAGTGATACATCTATGCCTTTTTATTGATGTACCTTTCCTTATTACATGTAGATTTTAGCATGTCTGTTATTTTACATGAGCAAAGGCTTGTAGAACTACCTCTTGTCACTGCATGATAATTTATATTTCTTGAAAAATTTAATTCATTCACTTTTTAAATAAACTTTGCGGTTCTTCATCAGGTGATAAATATTAATGCGTTTATTAGGAAATAGGAAGAATCGTTTCTTGAATATAAGACATCAACACGGAATTCATGAGTAAACTTTGAAAATTATAAATGTTACAGCCCTACAATCTCCGACATTCAATAAAATATTTTATTTTTGTATCGCCACGTATTCAATGAATTTGTCATATACGTCGTTTTCAGTACTGAAGATAAGAAGCATATCAATAAAATTTTACTTTCAAAATTAATGATAACGAATTTAGACTCAGGGAGGACGTTAGTAACTTCACGGCATAGTATTGCAATCCTGCACCAGACGCACATCTAACCCCGCCTTCACATAAAGAGGAGATAAATAGTGAAGGGAACGACCAAAGTACATGAGGACGTTGCTTACGACCCTCAAGCAAAGAAACAGCTCGTAAAATGAACCCCAACTCACCCAGCTACTGCTGTAACACGATGAGAAAACGTTCGTCGTCCTGTTTATAGGTCTTTCTACACGACGGTATCCCTAACGCCATGTCATCCGTTTTCTAGGCTTCTTATAGCGTATCAGCGAGTTATACGTCGTGGAAGATCAGTTTAATTCATCTATGCGGAGTGTTAAGAGTAATTTGCAGACAGAATAATATGCGGTATCTCCATGTCATGTTGTACTTTACGTTCCTGCGTAATGAATTGCATTTTCTCTCGGTTATGCGACGTGCCTCTTTATGTATGATTTCCAACAAACGCTTAAGGTATTACATCCGCGATGACTGAAGTCAAGTTGCCAACTGTTCACAAAACTTGGAAATATTCACCAAAAATTCCAATTAATTAATAATTCGTTCTACTGATCTGTACTACGGGACGAAGACAATTATTTTGTGATTTTAAAACTTTTTAATAAATGTAGATTGTCATTTGACTCTTTCTTGGGCAAGGGTCGCATTGTCTTTAGTCACGTGATGCAGCTGCCATTTCCGTTAGAACAGAATTTTCCACAGCTTTTGGTGCATTATTCTTTTAAATGCCCCGTAAGGTATGAAAAACGTAACGTCATTTTGTTCCTATTTACGTTTGCTATGTTTTAGTAATTTTTTTCCGCTATTTTAAGCTGGTACTTGTGACAGGATATCATAAAAACGTAAGTCCGGGAAAGTTTCTCCATATAAACCCATAGCATTTTGAAGTCAAACAATTCAAAATTTTACGCTGTAAGGACATGAAAATTCATCGTCTCTCGATAGGGAATGGTTAAAACTATCATTTGAAACATTTTTATAATATACCTTAACCGATATAATACCTTAACGTTCATAAAGCATCACAGTGGATGTAAGCAGAAGATTAATATACTTCTTATGAAGTATTGACAAATATATGAAAAGACCGAACAGAGGATTCAAAGACATTGGAAATGTAATCTTTTTTCCGATTATTTAAAAACGGAGTATTTTAACAGTCAGTTCGTAATTAAGTATGAGAAATATGTGTAAGGAAATGTTGACACATATTGTTCGGCGTGTATTCAAACAGTATACCAGTCACATAAGTAACTGAAATATAAATATGTTAAAATATGTTATGGTTAACTGAAGTAATTTTTTTAATTAACAAATAATTACGAATTTTTTTTTGTGAAAATATATAAGCAACTTAACAAAGGATATGTGAGGGCGAAAATTCTCTCCGCAACATAGGGAGAAGCTCTTTTTCAACAAGAGACGAACTCATAGGTACATATTTTCCCATGCTCTCGTTCCGCTACTTCTCATAGATCAATTCTTAGCGTCCAATAGTAGACCATAGGAGAGGGAATGGGATATTGTAAGGGCGAGAACGATGGAGGGTTTTGGAAAACGGAAGTGGTCGGGCAATGAACTGTGTTAAGAATCCGCTCTACAACTCAATGAAAGTCGCGGTCGATGGGACGGGAGAAAGCTTCCGTCTTAACATCAGAATGTAGTTTCCGTGTAGCAATCGTTCAGTGGAGATAAGTCTAACACAGAAAACGTTCGAACTGTACTGCCACCAGTTTCTAAAAAGTTCGTCAGATATTATTCCCACGAAGAAACATTACGAGGTGCTCAAAAATACTCAGAAACGTTCAAAAATTATTGTGGGCAGTGTTTGTAAAGTTCGGCACAAATTTGGGAACAAAAGAGAGAAAATTGCCCGTTTCCAAGATTGTCATCGAAAGAAGAAAAATACGACCTGCTAAGGGTTGCTACCAAGTGCCTAGATATGACTAGTATCAAATTTCTGCGGAGCAGTGGCAGCAGTAGTCGGGGCCTCTAGGGCAGTGTTTCCCAAACATTTTTGACCCCCCGCTACCTTCATTTACTGGTCATGTCCGGCTGTTCATTTGTCGTTAAAAATTGTGTATTGTGTCGAATTGAAAAAACTGCCGTTTACATTGACTTCGTAATAGATACTTTCAGAAATATCTCATGCAACACAATGAATTTTAATGACATACAAGAGACAAATTAGGAAAATTTTCCATTTGGAAAATTAGTATGAATGAGAAAATTTAAAAATTATTTTTCGGTCCTAGTGTACCCAGGAACAACGGCAAAGTTTCGCCCTGTCTCTGGAAACATTTTGGAAGTCACAGCTATAAGAGTTTTCTTCTCACAAGTATTCAATAGACAAACTTGACAGTAGAACTTGTCTCAATCGTAAGTTTCCCCTGCAGGTCTCTCTCATCCGTAACATAATAGCAGAGAAGGGTGTTGTTGTCGGAGCTGCTCAGCATGGGTCAATGCCCAGCCTTCCCCTCAGTTGGTCTCTTTCAATGGTCGACAATTCTCTTGAGACTCTTGGGCTCAAGTGTTCGCGCCACTCCTACAAATCCCTACCCATCTTCTAACTGCCCCAATAGTCTAATAGTTAGGAACGCTAAACAAATTATCATCTGATTCACATCTTATCAGAAAAAAAATTAATTACTATAAAGATAAAATACTGATTTCTCAGTTAAACAAATGATGTGAAACAATTTGTACTGAGGATGCCGTGACACGTTTGAAAGTTCAGACCCATTGAAGAGTAGCTAGAAAAAAACTTTCTTTGCTTATCATATCTGGAATTTCTCATTTTCCAGACACATTTAAGGAAAATAAGTCAGGAAAAGTATGCACAAATTATTATGAAGTGGAGAATATTTTAATTTATGGATTATTTGCAAGACGAATTGAAAATGATTAATGAACAACCATAATTGGAATAAAATATATTTGGAATTATTAAAATCAATCAGCCGTATCAATTAAATTGAATTTATTAGTTAAGTGTTTTCCTCTCCAACTCTTTTAGAGTAGAACAAGCAGAATTCACACTGTTCTCAATCGGCTGAATCAGTTCGCCGTGACAAGGACTCTTTGCTAAAAATGTGACGGTACGGTATTTTAGGTTTCTCTCCAGGCAACCGAACTCTTCGTTTTATCATCCCTTGAAATTAGGAATAGCAAAAGAGTTTGAATCTCGCTATATTCCAAACAAGCCAATTATTCTGACATAATGCAATTCGAATTAGCGAACAGTATCCTACATGTGGAGTCAGCGTGGCACAATGGGCAGAGCGCTGTTGCCGGCTGGATGTCTGGGGTTTCTTTTCCGCTGGAGTGGAGATCATTCACCACACCCCAACATACAGATTGACTCCCAGGCCTACTCAGCCTACTGTAAATTGAGTACCAGGGTCTATCTTGGGGGTCAAACCAACCGGAGTGAAATACTGACCACATTTCCTTCTTCTAGTGCCGATGTCAAAGAAATTGTGGAGCTCTACTCTCTTCTACCCCCATGGGCACTTTCGGGGCATGTTGTGGGATGTATGGATATCCCACATTTGCTTTACTAGAAAACAATATTTTATCTTCTAATCTGTTGTGTCAGCATTCCTTCGCATTTTTTTTCAATGTTTAAAGCGTTTGATATTACATAATGTATCACTTGATACATGCAGTTTTTGAGCTTCGCTGCGTTGGGTTAATACATCAACCGACAATAAATGAATATATCAATAAATGGTCCTCCTACGAAAACAATGAAAGAGTATAATATTTGTATTATACGTAATAACTAGTGGTGCAAAACCATGGCACATACTTTCTCGTGTACGTTTCTCCGTCTGCAGCATAGAATTACAAAAATATAGTAAATGTAATTTCGTTGTAGACAGAAATTAATGTGTTTTCGTATCTGCAGTACTTTTACTGTCCTCCTATGTATTCTACCATTATCATATCTTTCATTTCAGTTTACGAGAAGTGTATTCTACGTCTGCTTTGTCCATTTGCACCGCTAAATATTATTCAAGCTTCTTGAAACAGTAAACTAATGTAAAAGTGTAGCAGACAGAAATTATTTTATTGCGTCTATACCGAACTTTGAAGCGAAATATCGCTAACGCAGATGTAATGCATACTAATTGTTCTTTACGTATAAAAAATTTTAAGCAAAATCGTTGAAGTCGTTTTTGGTAAATATTCAAAAGAGTACTTTGACCTTCATGTGAAGTGCCCTTTGTTTTAAAGTAAAAAGAAAAGAAAAATAGAGCACGTGCATCGAAAACAAGTAAATTCTACCGTAAATACGAAATGCGAATTAAATTGATTCATCCATTTACTCAGAATCGCTGCGCACAGACGGACAGACGGATGAACGTTATACCATAAACCACTTTTTCAGAATCAGGGATTGCTAAAAATCTCTCGAAAATTCGCTTTCAAAGATTTTCACGATTATAAAATTTTCTATATTCTACGTATAAGAGAAAGTAAAAATATAAGAAAACATGGGGTGGATATGTTTCTTCGTGTTCTATTTTCTTAAGAACGAGACTTTCTTTCCTGAGAAAGTGCCACCCTCCAGGATCGTCTTTGTTCGCGTACTTCGTATTTGAGCTTCATTCACCCAGTGCCTGAATGAAGCTGTTCGGCAGGTGTGGGTGCTCGTGTTCTCATGAAAGACGGAAACGAAGACGTCACTTCCGTCCCTCACTGAGACAGAGCTGCCATTCTTTCGATCGTGTGTACATGATGGAGAAAACCGCCATTTCCTCTTATGATGAGTTCCTCAGATAATGATGAGGAGAGCATCTCGAAATCTCTGAAACAGAGAGATTCAAGGACGAGGATACGCTCCTCGGACAAAACTGGATTTCCATTCTTTTGGTTCTTAACAATGGATACGTGCTTTTGCGGCACCCGAGTGCCAATTTTTTATATTAAACCTTGAAATCATTAATCAATGCGATAGATTGAAATAAATAAAGCGAAATTAAAAATAAAACACATTTATTGTAGCTAAAAAAGCATTTTCCCCCGCAACTTTTATTTGCTCTTAATAATATTCCATAGATAACATTTAATTAAATTAATTCATTACTTACAAACTTTAATGGACGAACAGTATATGTGCAATTGTTCTGTTATGTTTCTTGTTATAATTTATTGTAATTTGTACCAACTGACGACGAAGCCATCATAAAGCCATCATTACTTACAACCTTTAATGGACGAACAGTATATGTGCAATTGTTCTGTTATGTTTCTTGTTATAATTTATTGTAATTTGTACCAACTGACGACGAAACCATCTTCAACATAAAGTCGAAACGTAATGAGTTTTTAACAACAAAATATATTCTGTTCGTCCGTTAAAGGTCGTAAATATTGAATCATTTATTTAATTTGATTATATAATGGACGTTAATTATTTTATAACATTTAATAGTTAATTTGTTTACCATTTTATTTTATTTAAGCGGTTCACATTGGTCGCTGTGGGACACCCAGATCCCTATTTATGGTTTCACCCCATCAATGAAGACGCTCTTTGGGTCTCGCTCCAGCCAGGTTCCAAACGAAGGTGTCTCCCAAGTATCGATAACGATATGTTGTTTTTATTCGACATCCAATGCATTTGTTGTGGGGCAATATCGGGGTGATTTTCTATTTTTGTAAGGGGAGCTAATATTTATTATCTTCAGAGTGTATTAGCACCCTTAAGGTGTCGAACAAAATGATGTACCTACTGTTTTGTGATAATAAAGATTAGTGGATTTAATGCTTTTAATTTTTGGATTTGGCGAGGTCCACGCCAAGAAATCTTTTCTTCCGCGGTATCAACTATCAGCATAATCTCACCCAACACCACGGTCTACACTTAATAGCGACATCGCTCTGACTGAATCATTTATCAACGCAGAGGAAAACTATTTAAGACGGGAATACGAAATTTTGAGAGGATGTCGCTTTCGTATTGTAAGAACTCACGAAGAATGATCGTATTGTAGAAAACTGATCATATCTCACGAAATGAATGAGTTATGATCTCTGTCTTTGTTTGTAAATGTGCGCTATTTTTGTGTTAATTAAATTATAAGGAAGGATTCACTGAAACTCCCGTTCAAAGACTCTGTATACACAAAAAAAACGGTCAGACCACCACTGTATGTACACAAAAAATTCTTAATATTTAATGAGTCAATTTTGAAAACTCCCGTCTTTGTAAATTATTGTTGTAGTACAAACCGACTATATCAAAATGATTGAGATAAGAATTAATAGTTAATAGAAAAATTACAGTGTCTCTACATCCATAATCAACAAACTAGCGATACAATTTCGTATTTTTTTGTTGATTCAGGATTTTTATATTTTATTTATTTATTTAATGTGAAGTTTATCTACATAAACCAATTTTCAACAAAACGTCATCGACAACCTTTATAACAAAATTTATTCAGTTTCATTTCGAAGGATAAATATTTTTTCTCGTTAATAGTAGGAAGTCGTCACTTTAATTTAAAAGGCAGTGCATTAAGGCGAGGTTTTTAAACACGTGTCATTCTTTGTTATCATGACACGTTGTTACCCGCGCCAGAAATTAATTGCCACACACGTGTGAACGTGTGACATACGAAGCGGGAAAACTCTTCCGCAGTGGAGCGTATGTAGGTCAACTGACTCTTCAGGGTGGTGAACATATGGATATGGAGGGATGTCACACAAAAGCAAACACCAGGACACGATTATGGAGTCAAGAAAATGAGAGAGAGGCGGGTAAGGAAGGGTGAGGATGGTAAATAACACTGGGCAACCAAATGTTTGTGTCAACATGCTCTAGAGTTTCTTATTCAAATTTCTTGATACAAAATTATGTCAACTCAAGATTCTAAAGCAACAAATGTTAATTTTTAGTCTTCTAAAACCAATTCTAATTTCTACAAAATTCGAAGGTCAACACACTGACAAACATAAGGTAGACGTAAACAACACAGTTCGGAGTTCAAGGAAAATCATATTTTCCTGTAATATTTCGAGAGACAATTTTCGTATAAGTACGCTAAACCTTATGTATGCGCTGTAAGTATTTTAAAACGAAGTGAAGCATTGCTATACATGGGTAATTTAGTAGTCACAAACGACACTTGTATTTTTAAGAAGTGTCATTAACATGTGAAAAAAACATTTTCAGAACAATACGCAGATTTTTTTCAAGAGAGAAACAAAGATATAGAAAATGATTCCCAAAGAAGTCAAAGCTATGCATGGAAAGGATACCAGACACGATTTGTAGAAAGTGATTCACGGGAAATAATCTAATGATTCACAGGAATCTTCTCTCGCATGAAACTAAGATATCCAAACTCACATGGAAAAATGTATTTAAGAAATTGTAAAAAAAACGGGTTAATTCGATCAAGTAGATGAAAGAAGGATAGATACATGTGAAAGATAGTTGAAAAACGAATTATTTGAATGAATTTATCCAATATAGAGATGAATGTGAGAGTACGAGAGAACAGGGGCTACAGAATTTATGTACACAACCGTGCCAAAGTTGAGTACACATAAAACTAAATTAATATGAGCCATAAGACAACACAATCATGCAAGAAAATAGTTTTTGAAATTGTTATAAGTTGTTTAAAAAGTACTACAGCAATGGCGTGATAAAGTACAAGACGAATTTAACTTTTGTTAAAATCAATAAATTCTTTTACAGTGTAGAAGCACTGGTGCAGGAGGTAGTTTTTAACCGCGGATTTGAAGATATTCAATTTCATAATATCTTTTATATTCTTGGGCAGGGAATTATATAGAACGATTCCCGAATGGTATGGTCCCTTTTGGCAAAGAGTGGTTGACACTCTAGGGCGATGAATATTACTACTATTGCGTGTATAGTGTTCGTGAACGAGACTGTTTCGTATAAAGCAAGGGTGGCACTTCAGTAATTCGGACTTAACAAACACGACTGTTTCATAAATATAAATGCAGGGAAATGTTAATATATTCAATTCCTTGAATAAATGTTTACAAGAGTTTCGGGGGTGAGATTTACAAATTATCCGAACTATCCTCTTCTGAATTCTGAAAGTTTGAACACTGACCGGAATTACCCCAGAAGGAAATGCCGTAACGTAAATGGGAGTAAACGTTTGCAATATATACGCAACGGGAAATACGTGGACTAACTGCGTTAACTAAGATTCGGAATGCGTAACACAACTAACGGTTTTGAAAAAAAATTAAATGACGTTTTCAATTTTTACAAGAAAAGCTACGTTTTTAAAGCGACCAACACTGCTTTATCAAATGTCATTACGAAACATCAACATGTTGAATAAGAAACCTCTCATACATGCAGAGGTGTCGTGATACAGGGAAGTTGCAACCCTCCCCCACATATTTGGAAAGAAATGCTTTTTCAATTCTAAACTAAGATTTATATATAAAAAAAACAATTTATAGAAATCTTGTTATCCTATCACCTCAATACATCTTTTTTTAATTATCGCAAAATTTACTTTGTGGAAATATGCGCAAATGTCATCCGTCTACACACTAATAGAATTTTCGATCACCAGTAGGCCTAATGCCATCACGCACATACCAATACTCCATGAAACTATAGAATTGGGATTGTCTGGACTCGATTCGTAAAGATAAAGATTTAGATCAAAGTTTCCTTACACTATTTCAGTAGTGATTGTAAAAATCACACGAATAAATAAACTTTATTATCAAAAAACAGTTGCAAACTGCGTATTGTTCCATGGGGGATAATTAACTAAGTTACTATCCAGAAACAAGAAAGGGACCATCCCATGAATTCCGATCAAGGGCCCAAAGCGGTGGCGGATTTAATAATTATAAAAAAAGCTATTTAATAAATCTGTACTGTTATCCATTTATTATTCCAAAATGAATCGTAGATTTCATGTGCAGTAAAAGTTCGAGATTAATTAATTTACATTTGTGAAGAAACTACCAATATCCCTCCTCATGCGGGTTCTGTTTCTCCTTTAAAACAAAATTGCCTCGAACCGCCACAAAATGGCGTCGTCGCATTCTGTAGCACGTGTGTTCCAGGAAGCCAGCAACAACGACGCTGTGCGTTTCCCCTCAAGCGATCACGTGACGTAAAGAGACTTCAAGAGGCAGGAGACTCAAACCGCTGTTCCTTCGAAACATGTGCAACCAGGAGACGGTGCTATCATTCATCATTCAGCGTGTTGTGGTTCTACGCATTATACATTGATGATTCAATAGATGCATCGTTATCACTTGAGAATAANATAGTAAAATACAGAGTAGGTGGGATTATTATAAAATTGAAATCATAATTCAATTTTCTTTAACATATTGGAGTGATTGATGTGCACTTTCAGCCAAGCAAACACATTTGTGATGGGAGATCCCGAAAGACTTCTGTCCTTAGAAAATCATTATAGATGAAGGAAATTCAATAAAGCACTACTGGGAAGGAAATTCAATAAAGCATTCCAGTTTCTTTAATTTCTCAATTTAAATCATACTAGTTATTTTCTCTAAGAGGTATTACCAGAGAGCAGAGACATGTGACACGCAACCCTATCACATGTGATGGGAGTGACCCCAAGGAGCTATATCGCGGAACACGTGCTTCGCGGTTATTATAGGTTATTAGATTATGTACTTGGAAAGGTATGCTTCGTGAAAATATGTGTGACCTTCGGAAGATGTTCACTCCAAAGAAGCAATTATATTCACTGTTTTGGTTATTACTTAATTACTACTATTATCCACGTTACATGATTGCGGTATATTTGAAAAATCGTCAAAGTATCTTCATTTATTAACGTGCAACTGAAATTTCTGCGGACAATTTTAATCAAGAGAGAATTTCTATCAGACGTTGAAAAAATGATATTTTTTGTCTAACAATAGATAAGCTTGTATTTATTACATTTTTTTAAATTTACAAACTAATACATAAAGCAAAGCAAAACAAATAAGATCAGTCCATTGTTACGGANGACAATTTTAATCAAGAGAGAATTTCTATCAGACGTTGAAAAAATGATATTTTTTGTCTAACAATAGATAAGCTTGTATTTATTACATTTTTTTAAATTTACAAACTAATACATAATGCAAAGCAAAACAAATAAGATCAGTCCATTGTTACGGATTACCAGAAATGTCCTTACAAATCTCGACGCCTCAATTCGCTGCTCTTGACCCTTGAGACTCGCCATGGCAAGGTCAATGGATAGTTGCTTTCCTCTCATTGCGAACAGACGAAAGAGAGAAAGAGATAGGGAAGAAGGGCACAAGCCAGACACACACGCGACTATCAAAAAAAAAAAAAGGATGGTAGTAAAAACCGCAATATGGCGGCGCGTCGCGAAGCAACTATGTACCATGCGCTACGCGTTTGTTTGGCTTTTCAGTCTCCTCAACACACATGCTTCATACGAATGAACACGGAAATGCTGGATGATGAAATGATTTTAAAACACCTTTTTACTACCCGAATACATACTTATAAATAATAACAATAAATTTATTGTCAAAAAGCAGTACAAACTGCATATGACCACGCGGAGGACAATAAACTAATTTACTGTCCGGTAGTAAGCAAGGGAACGTCCCAGCAATTCCGATCAAGAGTCCTAAGGCAGAGGCGGATTTAACATTTCAGAACACTACTAGGATAAGAATTAAAAAAATATCGTTATAAATTATGACGAATTTATAGTAACCATCAACAACAAAAACATTAAATATTATTAACATGTTCACTTATTCAGACAAGTTTTTAATTTTCGCAGTAATTTCATGTTTTAATGGCAGTGATTATATGAAACAGACTTACTGGCAAAATAATTCTCCATTCCAATTGACTTTTTGGAGGGCTGAAGGGAGCCGGGCGTATCATTGGCTTCCGCCACATACATCACTTCCAGTCAGTAAATACGCTTTTTTTTTAAATACGGACAAGTTTTATTCATAAGATACTCTGAGCTATATAAAAATAGATTCAAGATAAAAGCACTCTCAGAATAAGTAAAATTGGAACCGTCGGTGTTGTAATGTGTATTATAATATTAACATCCAAATTAGTTCTTCCGATCACTTAAAATTTAAGGTTTTTGTTTGACAAAGGGAAGACAATGTTTCATCAACATTGAAAAGAGGATTGGTTTAACAAGGACATTTTTTTACAATCATACTTCCCAAATGATATGCAAAGGATGAGCTTTCCACTCGCAATTAACATAAATTCATTTGAACAGGTCAACGGCTGTCTTGTTGGTAACGTAAATTTCACGTACGCGCTCGATAATTGATTTCCACCCCATATTTTTTGCACAAATTACGAATGAACAAAGTTTTTCAATGACTGAACCAAGAGTTTCGTGAGGACGTAATTGCTCAGGGGAATCATTTAGATTTGCGTGGTGAAAATCATGTAAAGAAAGAAAATCATGTCCTTCATTGTGTTCTCGAGCAAGTCAAATTCAAATCCTGTGGTATTAAAAAAAATAATAGAAATTTATTGTATTAAACTATTTTCAAGTTGCGCCCATTCATACAACACCAAAACAGATCAATGCCACTTCCTGCAAAGTATTCACATTTGAAACAAATAGAGAACAGAATCGTCGTGGTGAGTGGATACCGTCTTGTTTAGACTACCACAATGGTCGAACCAATAGTATGAACCAAGTCAGTCGTCAGCTATGGAGCTCGCATGTTAGCAACACGGAAGGTAACATTCTTTTGGGAAAATATTCAGTATCCTGGTGGCGTCATGGTCGACGCCTTGGCCCGGGAAGTCTATATAAAGAGGTCGGTACATTGTAAATTTGTTCGTATTTTACCACTTTCAAGCTATTACTGGAATTAATTGATGAAAATTTATAGATTTCGGAGGTATCTAACCACTTAAAATTTATTTTTTCAAAGATCAATATTATTATCAATTTTATATGGGATAATATGTCACATAACAAAATATTCAACAATACATGTAGGTATAATTGAGTCCTAAAGTGTACATTTGTACCATAAGATGTAATGATCCGCTTCGAAGTGACATTACTACATCTTATCATCTTGTTAATACCAATTCTAAATGTATCCATCACTTTTTCGAGTAATATTCAGAGGGGATATATAAAATAAAACTTTATGACGTTTTTCAAACACTTCTTCCACAGTTGAAATATTAAAAAACTCTGAATTAAAAATACAAGAATTATTAGTGAAACGCATATGCGAAACACCTGTCGTCTGAGTAGGTTGGGGATCAAATATGTCATATTTCTAATCGACTTAATACTGCAATATCAAATTGAACTCACGTACGGAGAAAGCTAATATTAAGAAGAGTCGGGAAACGACCTTTCATGGCGCACCGTTTAAAAGACGAAATTGTTTGGCCGAACCTCTAACCTTTACATGTCGTAAGACACGCGATGCGCCTTTCTCATGAATAATAGGAAGTGTACGGCATTAAGAGCCCACACAGGCAGACATTTGCTTAAATGTCGCAGTGCAAATACTAGAACGGAAATACATCGAATTACTCACTCTTAGACTCCAGGTCGTAAGTTTTTAAGTATTTATTTAATTAAATTCTGAGATTCAGGCGCATCAGTTCGGCGCTGAAATTTACAACTTATCCGCTCATATAATAAATTTCATGACGCAGTCATTTCAATGTTGTTGTTAAATAATTTGAACTTGAATGTTATTAAAATCACTTTAATTGATCAAATCCATTGTCGATAATAAAAAAAGTTTGTTTTCATGACTGGAGAAAGGGAACTCTACCTAAAAAACAATTCAATAGTACATTTCTTATTAGGAAATACTATCATTACATGTACAGAAAAATATATTTAGTATAAAAAATGTTTCACTTAAATAAACATTTCTTGGATGAAAGAATATTACAATAATCTAAATTTAAATTAATCAATACCCCGCACCCTGTGTCCCGCCTTCGATCCAGAACAGTGCAGTGAATAATATGCTGGCGTGTCGGTCTTGTAGTTTTCGTAGAAGGAGGTAGAGCATTTTTAATTAACAACGTTAACGCAGTTGCACAGCGTGACTATATTCATGTATCGTAGTCCCAAGAATTTGAAGCATTCTAACTTTTACTTTGCTTCACGCTGAATTTTAAACGACTTAAATTTTAATAAGAATTATCAAAATGAAAATGCTTTGAAAAGTGTAGTGATTTTCCTTTTCCTATTTTTGGCGCAGTTCCCTACTATTGCGGAGCAAAATAGTGTGGATTCCATGCGCCTCTCGGCCGAAGTGGGTGAGGTTTTCAGCTGGGATTTCCCTAGCTCACTCCAGACCAATGTCGGTTCAGTACCTTACACTCTCCGGAAACCCAATCTCTCTCCTTCCCAATTCGTTCACCAAAATCGTGTGGTTAGGAACACGCCAGATGACCCTAACCTCACATCTAAAAGTCACATGAAATAAGGAAATAGACGATTGTAAAATAATAAGTTATGTTAGAAGGAAGATTTTCGCGAGGGTTTATTACAGAGCTCATAATAATGCTAAACTTTATTGTCAAAAATGTAGCAGCAACTGCTTATGACCCCGCGCGGGATAATAAACTAAATTTTCTCTCCGGAAACAAGTAATGGACCATCCCATCAACTACGATTAAGGAGCCCAAGAGCAGCGGCAGATTTAGTATTTATAAAAGAACTTATTTAATAAGTACGTGCCAATGTATTATTACAACTTGAATCGTAGATATTTTGTGCAGTAAAATGATGAAATTATCAAATGTATGGGTGGAGAAAAACCTGGGTCAGGACGGGGCTACAGAAATAATGTACACGACACACCAGGTTGCGTACAATTAGAAATAATCTATTATGAGGATACAAAACATGCTTAAAAAAGTATTATAATCACTGTCTTTAACACTGACTGTTCGAGTACTTCATTCTCATATGAGGGATATTCTTCGTATGTTTGCGGCATTGAGGCCGTGTCAAGAGCTCACCTCTGCACCCTTGTGATGGTAACGGTGCATTTGGGGTGGGTGGGCGGTGGGTGGGGGCAAGGAATGAGAGAGAGGGGATAGACGGACGGAAGCACTCGAGCGGCGCCTGTCGGCCGAAAACAGCAGCGGGGCGTAGACCTCGGTGGCGCCGCCGTCCCATCCGTCCACCCGCCCTCCCTCCCTCCCACCCCTTCCCTAACCGATGGGAGGAAGAGTGAGGCAGAAACACCATGTCCACAGAGATTCTCGTTGATGTTTCGCATTCGTCCACATACGTCATATGTAGAGTCGACATGGTGACCAATGTAGGGTGGCAGGGAAGAATCCCGCGATGTTTGTGTGCTGTATTCTTGATGTCATTCTGTGCACCCACAGCATTCCAAGCCACCATTCAATGTTCTTCGCGTTGGAGCGAAGCTATAGTCTGATGCAACGGTTCCCAACCTTTTTTAGCACGATAGACTAATCATGCTTGAAACGCTCAATTTTTGTTCATTCGTGTATCTTGTCTAACCGAGAAGTTATAAACATATTACATTGTTCATGTTCCAAATAACTAAAAGAAAATTTGATATTTGAAATGCAATAAATTTTTGAATTTAATATAATACAACTTTCCGCAGATACTTATACAACTCTTTTCGCCTCGCTCCCTCCTTGGCAGCATTTGACCTCCTCTGCTCATCCCACAGGTTGGGAATTGTTCTACATCCATCATCCTTCATGTACAATGCCACCTAATTCATCGCCTACTAGTTAATAGAAAATTCATGTACAGTGCCACCTAATACCGCCCCTACTACTGAACAACAAAATAGCTGAGCCTGAGTAAATAATAAGTGGCGAATAATTAGAATACTTCGTTAAATAAGGAAATAATATTGAAAGGTTTAAATGTATGAAACTTTTTGTTGATAACTTGTCGACTGAAAATCCTATGATAGAAAAAAATTGGGGATTCGAACAAAGATTTCGTCTCGGCGCGAGAATATTATAATCGCAAACGTTTCACGGTGTTGTTACGCTGTTTTTATTCCTTCGAATTTAATATATGTAATATCTACGTATTTGGTTTTCTCGGGCTTAGAAGTAGCGCTAAATACTTACATCCATTAAAAGAAACAACAAGAGTGTACCTCTGTAGCTGAAAAAAACTACAAACCAATTGAAACTAATTGGTATTCTGTTGATATTATAACATGTAGCTAACTATTTTTATTCTTGTCTTAGGAGTATGCAGAAATTTTCAATCCTTAAGGCCCTTGATCGGGATTGATGGGATGGATCCTCGCTTGATTCCGGAGAGTGAATTAGATTTTTATCCTCCGCGTGGTCATACTCAGTTTGTTACTGTTTTTTTAAAATATTTTTTATTTTCATGTCAGCTGATTAGCACAATATAGAGAATTGCGTATATGTTCATCCAGACGAACGTTGAATCATCTAGTATTCAATTAAGTCAAGGTATTGTTTCAGAGACATAACATTTGTATAATCATCCCTCTTAGGATATTCTTCTTACAAACGACGAAGATGAAAGTAACAATGTTCACTTCATCTGAGGCGGGGTGAACTCCTGCCCCTACTTGAATACGCCCCTATAAATCTCTGATCGTATGTTGATATGAGTGTGGTGTCCTTGGACGGCTATTGCCACCCGGCTGCCAAAGAGTCCCCTCGCTGGTGACTAAAGCACTAACGACTTCCACTGTGCACACTCATCCCAAGCTCCACAGAATTGCAAAAAGATCCAAGATTTCCTTTTCTTCCATTTGAAGAGTGAAGACCTTTCTTTCATACTTCAAACTGCAGAACTACGGAAATATGGACCATTTACATACATGTCCTGTCAGTATGGAAATAGTAGTCTATGTGGTACCAGTCACCGGATGTCTGTGTCTAGGTGGCGCCTTGGACCTCTACCTGCTTCACAACGGGAAATAGTGGTTCGATAACTCTTCTTCTTATCTGACACTAAAGCCCTTTGTGGGTTTTGGCCTTCGCGGAGAGTAGAGCTCGCGCGATTTCTTGACCCCGGCACTAGAAGGAGGAGATGTGGTCAGCATCTCGCTCCGACCGGTTCGACCACAGGATAGAACCTGGTACTCATTTTATAGCAGTTGAGACCACAGGATAGATCCTGGTACTCATTTTATTGAGTAGGCCTGGGAACCAGTCTGGATGTTGAGGCGTGATGAAAATCCCTACCTCATCGGGGATCGATCCCCGGTCATTCAGCCAGCAACTCAGTGCTCTGAGCTACGCTGACTCCGGTTCGATAACTACCTTAGGTATATAGTATATGGTATATAAGAAGGTGGTTTATGGTATTTTACATTACATACCTCCTATATCCACTAGTTATGGGCTCTAATGACCTTCGATGTTGACGAGCCCTAAAGCCCCAACAAATATATATAACTAACAAATAAATAAGTCTTACTGAAAACATGAGGAGTTGCGTTGAAGTACAGGTCAAATATCTACTTAAAGTCAAATTTCGTATGTTATAAAAGTAATTATTACTATATATGTGGGGCGGAACTACAAGAAGAAGGTCAAACACATCCTGAGCAGCGGAAATATTATGTCCAGCTCACTCAAACGATTTGAGCAGATACTTCCCAATTCATACCAACTAAAATTAAATATCTAATAAAGTTTTCCGAACTCTTACATAGTATGAACAAGTATTTCTTAATACAATGCAAAACTAATAAGTACAATTCGATGAGCACTGTGGCAATGAAGGTGCATGAAAGAAAGTTTCTTGAATATTGAATTGGTAAAAGCTCATTTTAACCAAATTTTCAAGGCAAATTGATTTTATTTCATGCAAAGGATCATGAGAAAATCTAGAGATTATATACTACTTTTCCATTATGACTTATTCGTGCGAAACCTATTTCGTATACAGGGTTCGATTAAAGGTGGGAAAACCATGGAATTTCCTTTTTACGTGTTCCTTCCCAACTTCTGCATCTTGTGTTTATTCCTAACCAGGAAAAAATAATTAGAATTCTCGTGATTGTCAATAATAAATGTGAAAATTAAGCATTAATTTCAACTAATGTGCCAGTAATGTTTCAAGAAATATATGTGTATCATTATAAAATAGCATTCTAGAAACCTTATTAAGAAGAAAAATAAATTACACAAGTACACTTTATGTCAATTTAAACATTATATCAGAATTAAATACAAAATTACGAAAACTACTGGGTGTGTTTAAATGCCCCCTTTTGAATATTTTGACTTTTTTTTACAATTTTATGAAGAACTGTACAGAAATGTGAAAAAAAAGCAAGCTTCAAAATCCCCCCCACCCCCAACCTCTACATTTTTCTTAATTCGAACACTGATCATTTATAAATTCAGGGGTCAAACCCAAAAAACCATTTTAAAATCCAGAATACAAAGAAAATTGCTAAAATTCCATCCCGTGCATGCGTGTCCACTGCGTGAGGTCTGCACAACGCCGCAGCTTGTGTTCCTTAACGACAGGACCGTGGGGAGGAGGGAGAAGAGGGTCGCCCGCATGGGTGACTCTTCCAGCAGCGAGGGAGAAAGAGTCCTCAGAGGAACAGCGAAAAGGGGAATGTACGAACATATCAAGGACGTAAAATTTGCAAAACTGAAACGAAATGATNTCTGTCAGTCTACAAATAAACATTAAAAACGAACAAAATATTTTATTTTATATGTAGAATTTGAATTAAAGGAGATGTGGAGGGGGGGATTTTGAAGCTTGTCTATTGATATATGCATGCAGTACTTTATTTTATATATATATATATATATATATACACATACATACTTACTTTGAATTATACATGTTATTGTCAACTTTTCGAACATGATATAATTTATATTTTTCATAATGATTGCTAGAATATCTTGTTATAATGATGTACAACTTTTCCATAAAATATTCTGGGATTATTAGTTAATACATAATTTTGACAATTATTATTGATGATCACGAGAGGTGGAATTACTTTTCCTTGTTGAGAATAAACAGAAGATGTAGAAACGGGGCAATAAAAACAGAAGGGGGGGAGACTCCCCCATTAATTCGAACATTAAACTGTAAATTTATTTATTATTATTATTATCTAATATTGTGGATGCATGCTTGGTTGCATTGCACAATACTAGACATCATTATTTCCAGGATTGTCGATAACTCAATGAATAATGTAGTAATTGAAGGTTTTGCTATATGAAAAGATGTGTAGACTAGTATTATTGTAGAAATTTCAATACACATTGATGGAAAATTAAAATCCTAAATACCCAGGATGTCAGTGAAGCGAGAATTGAGAACATTATGCCTTAGGAATTATATGAGTTGAAGTGTATGGAATCCAATATGTTTTCTCACTGTAAACTAAGCAAATATATTATATTTTCGACTTGAGTGATATCAATAAAATGTGTTAATGAAAATAAGTGAAGGACCTTATTCGTAAGAATAACTTTTATATGGATGTTTTGGAATACTATTCTTGTGCCCCAACGATTACGTCGCAAAATAACTCTATCACTGGACTTAAACGAATTAAATTTACATTATTAAACGTTATTATCGTAAAGTATTCTTTAAGTATATATGATTTTTTGTGGGGCTTTAAGGACTCGTCAACAGAGTTTGTATGAAGGTTGGGATTAATTACTTTTCAAAGTAAATTGCATGTTAGCTTTTTGCATAACACTCCACAATATTACCTGATTATGAGAAAAAAGATATGTACTTTAATACTTCACTAACAAAATCATTTAAACTCCTTATGAAAAGGTTCTAAATGACAAGAAAAAATTCTTTTTCGCAAAAAACGTTCTTTTTGACGTCAATGTTGTAGTAATCGGTGTGCCGTCTGTTGATAATATAATTACTATGATGCTATAGGTGTGTGTATACATGTAATAATGGCGACAAATGCATATTATAATACAATTTCTACTGATTTTCAATAATTTGTCGTAACGCCAGAGAAAATGAGGTTATCAGGCGTGACACGTACACTCCTTTCAATGTAATCTGATACTTTGAGCTTTTTTTGGAAATAGTGTGACATTTCGAAGATTCTCCAAATATTAATTTTTGCACATTTAATAATTTCAACAGAACACCTTAAATTTGGATAAAATTTTATTTTTTTAAAGCACCATTAGTTCCAACATCAAACAGGTAATCTATAATTATTGTTCGTAATCAATTATGGCATTGAATACGTTTTTGAGTGTCTCCTGTAAAACATGTTTTTGACTCGTTTTCCATTTATATGCGTCAATTATATAAACAGACGGATTTATAAGATATAAATAAAATAATCACAAATTTAACATGGCGCAACTACTAGCATATATCACTTGGTTCATTGCGTTTCCATTCCAACAGTCGTCCCTGGCGAAACGTCGCTCCTTGACATTGTTTTGTTCTTCTTGAAGAGCAGACCGAGGAGCCTGAGCAACAAGTGGAAAAAGGACGCGTACCCCATCCTGTGCAGGCGTCCAGAAACGGCCCAACACACGCCCTTCACCAGCGGCCAAAGGACGAACAACGGACGGGCGGCTACACTCAATGGTTTACGAGGGAGGTTTATAATATCCAGAACGACTTTTGGTTCGGAACTATTAAACTTTGCTACATTTCCCTGACTTCCAGAGCCGACACGAACATATTAGGCATCTCGAAGGACAAACCTCGAACTCGCTTAAACATTATAACATTTACGAATGACACATAAACATCTCTTAAATTGCGGTGAACCTCACTGCCCGGTAACAGATTAATTATGTTGAGTGAAAATGGGAGATCTCGGTACCGTCTCCCATTTTCATTCAACATAAAATAATTAATTTACAAATGAGTTAACACGATGATCAGTTTATAATACTCCTCTTGCCGGGAAATAAAAGTATTAATAATTTTATCGTCTAGGCGCTGTACACACCCATAAGCACAAGGTGCACACTGATGCAATACCGTTTTATGAAAAACAGCTCTTATAGTATAAATTTCTGTTTTATAATTAATAAAAGTGGGGCACGTTAATTAATACAAGACAAACGCTCGATCACGGGCTACAACGTCGGAGGAAGAATAATTAATAAAAGTTCAATTTAATGCCCAAATATTCCTGGGGACCAAATTTCCTCACGGACCTCCATTGGTTCGTTGTAAGCCTCGTTAAAATGGCGTTTTTCATTTGCTGCTCTGAATATGCACCGGTGATCCCCGGGTGCAAAATTATTGTTCCATCTGACAGAGGAGTTGCATCAATGCGGGGAAATTGTTGTTCCATTTGTCTATCAAGGCTCACTCACAGCACACTAACAGCAATCGTTCTTACTGTGACTATTTTCTCAGTGGAGGGACTGCAATGGGCAATGTTGAGGTTAGGTGAGCCAGTGGATAACGCATCCATGATGGAAACTATGTATTTATTGCAAATATTTTCTTCGTCTGAA
>NNCF01126590.1:1059601-1176961 GCA_002313205.1 Laupala kohalensis | reverse complement strand
ATATATATATATATGTGTGTGTGTGTGTGTGTGCACGAAAAGGCTATTCGTTGATACATTAGTAATTGGTAATAATTATTATTCAATACTTAGTTTCATCAACATTCTTTACACTAACTTTACATTCTTATTACTAACATTGGTCATGACCGAATCGTGAATCAAAGATGATCCATTTTCCCGGTGGAATGAGGAACTCACGAGCAGCAATGACGTATTTGTCCGGTTCTATTCTCCTCGCAGCAAAAGAAAGCTAATGAGGGAGGAGCCAAAAGGCCACGTGAAAGTTGAGAAGCCACTGCCAGCATGGCGAGATTGCCGAATCTTTCTTATGTGGGTGTTCTACTCGTATTAGCAGAATCTTATATTTGGACGCTGCCGCCCACATTAGTCCCTTCCTACACAATCGGGGAAAAAGGGTGAACCTTGAAATAACATGCTAAACGTGTCAGTTTTCCATCGAGGATTAAAAGGAAAGGCGTATTCTTTGGGCGTTGCTCGTTCTTTTTAAATTGTTAATAATAAGGTAGTAGTTGAATTCTATACTGAATCCTAATTTAGAACTAAGTTAATTTAAATTCACGAGTTGAATTAATGAAAAAATACTGAGTGAATATTACAATTTACTATAAAATGTTGTAAATTTTTATGGGGAATTAAGTTTTATAAATTAATGTCTTTTCTCCATACATAGTGGAACTGAGTTTTAACACAAAGTGTTTTGATCATCGTCAGATGCTCAAAGCAAACCTGCTTCGCAGTATTTCTGAATACATGTCTCTGAGATTTGTTTCAACATTTTCATTAAATGTTTTCAAGTGATGCAGCTCAAATAGATCTTTTCCACAAGTCACCAAACGTGAAAATTCAAATAAACGCTAAATAATCTGTATCTGAGTTTTTAACAATAAAATCATTATTATTATTAACTACCCCATTAGCTCCCGTCCCCTCAGTTTCTGTTCCATCAATATTTTGACATATCTTCTTACGTGTTACGTTTGGAGATTGACATTTTGCCAAGAGTACAGACTGAAATAAATAAAAGTTGAATTATTTTTCATGGAATCTCTCAGTTTTCTGAATAAAATAAATAAAATGCAAGTTTTTCATAAATTTGTTATTTCATCACTTATTTCATAAGCATATATACTTTTACTCGTAACTAATAAGTACATATTATTTTTCAAAACTAGCTAGGAGCACATTTTAGCTTTGCAGAAAATGTCAGTGGCACCCCGCTATGTTAATGTTAAATAAGTTTACAGCTTCTATGTCGTGAACAAAAAGATTTTTCAAAGCATGCAGATGAGCATTTGTGGGAATGAACCTAATTTTGAACGTAAATTATCGTATTACGTTAGAATAAAGTCAAAAAAATTTATAAACTTTAATTTATGTAAAATTTGTCCCATTAAAATGAGACAAAAACTGAAGCATTTATAAAATTACGACCATTTACATGGAGACTATTTTGTTTGTTTAAAATATTGATAAATAAATTTTCCATAAATCAAGTAGGCCATCGCTGATCCGACAGATATTCCAGCTGGGACGGCGGGTTTTAACTGACCTTTGACCGATAGGACACACGATATTCCTTTTCCACGGGTTATAGAGTCTATGTGTGGGTGTTGCGGCACGCAGTCTGGAATGGGTGGAGCTACACTAGGCCACCCCCCGCAGAAGACATATGATAACACTGCGCTTTCGCTCCATTGGCTACATCACATTATCCTTCTTTGGCTGCGGGGACGATAGTGCACTCTCAGGGCAGAAAATGAATAACGTTATACTCAGGATAAAAGGTGAGGAACCGGAAAATATTACTGTTGTATATTGAAGTGGCAACATGTCCGATTCATTTTGAAGGAAGGGGGAAGAACAAAATTATCAGCCTAAACCCCTTAGTTAGGACCTGGTAATCACTGTTGAAGGGAAGCAACTGAACTTCAACCTACTGAATTATTGCCATAACATTTACTATTATCAGACGAGCACAAATACTATATNGAATTATTGCCATAACATTTACTATTATCAGACGAGCACAAATACTATATAAATTTTTATTTCAATCCAAAAAATAGTGCTCCGGAAAAATGAAATTCAGCACACTCGGTGAATTGACCTAGAAACTATATGGTGCACCTAAAAACTCAACGGATCTCGTCATGAACCGCGAGAGTTGTTTCGCACAAAGAGAGAGAGAGAGAGTTGAGCTCCCCTAAGGGGGTTCTTCTTCAATGAGTGTCACGTTCCCTCGTCTCGGAGCGGCGCATCACTTGTCCCCAGGAGGACGTGTGGATCCAGTCCTCAGTCCTCTCCAATGGATGACCAGAGAAAAACAATGTCGATGGATCCAAGATGACCGCCGCCATGGTATTTCACATTGGTCTTATCAAATACAAAAAAACAAAGCCTGAGCGGTAGAGCGTGGGTTCAAACCCTGCCCAGCCGAGGTAGGTGAAGTTGTCAGTTGGGGTTTCCCTTGCCTACTCCAGACAAATGTCGGTTCTGTACCACAAGTTCCCAGGCAACCCAAAATCTCTCCTTCCCAATTCCCTCACCCGAGTCACGATTAGGTGGATATGTAGGCGTCATGGCTTAAACCTCGCCAAAAAACATCAAATAAAAATAATTAAAAAAATTATTTTAATAGTGATTTAACGGTTTTACTGTTGACCGCAGTAGACTTCTGCTTCATAAACCATTGAACCTTGAAATTATTATGAAATTTTCTACTTATTGTTTTTATTTTTTAGTCATATGTTTGTTGAATGAATTTGATTTCACGAAAGTATGTGTAGAAATTATAAAGTAAGGGACAATCTACTAACAGTCATGTTAACAATAATATTAACGATAATTAATAATAATAACAATAATTTATTTTTTTCTCAGAAAGGTTTTTCATTGATATTTATTTATACTCAATCAAAAAAAATTAAGAAAAAAAAATCTGGTAACTACTACAAGAGAAATTGAATATGAATTACCTTCATATATTTGAAGGAATGTTATCTTAATATTTTTGGAAGAGTATTATCCATGCGCATATACGCAGACAGCTTTTGCACGGAGAAGAAACTCATAGCCCATGGCGAAGAGATAGTTCAAAATTAACTCGGATGACTTCAAAAAATTGTTCAGTCACCATCTTCCAAGAACTTGAGCGCTCGTGGATGTCTCCGCGAAATAAGCCAACCACGCGGACTACTTTCGTTCCATTTGGCACCATTTACCTGCGTCTGGAGCCTTTGTGAATGGCCGGCTATAATAGTGTGAAAATGGAATTTTGTGTATGATATGCATCAGTAGAAGAAGGGAGAGGTCGATACGCGCCCAAAATAGAGGGATACGAAACGGAAGAGGTTCTCCTGGGAAAACCCTGGTTCCCCTTTCTCGTAACTTTCTCGTAAAAATTTTTCCTCAATACTCAGTGTATGTTATTGACGATGGCTGCTATGCAGCCGAAAAAGCTTCGTAACATTGTGAGTAATAAACAAACGATTAATTTATCCTTCGTACCTTCGAATTCCAAGACACTCAATCCGACCCTTTTCCTTTCGTGATAGCCTTTGAAATTCGATTTGGTAACCAAGCGATCATTTAAGGTAGTACTAGCATCAGTAGAATTAAAAAATTAAATAAAATGTCTGGAATAGGAACTGAAATAGAATTACAAGTATTAATCTTGATCTCAACTTATAAAAACATATTGCACCAATCATTCAAATGAAATAATTGCAATAATTGTTGATGGAGACTTACATTACATAATACGCAGGAAACACTTACTTTAAAAAATTCATTGAGGTTTATGTCACGAACATGTCAGAAGTTTAGTTTAATTTGATTAAAATTTCTTGTAGTATGTTTTACATCACTTTTATCAATACATCATAATTTACCTTTTCCCAGGGATGATGCATTAATCACAAAACCGTTGCGCTCGGCTGCCATAATTTTACATACCCTGGTGTATTTCAACCGAGTCAAGCGAGTTTCCGAATTTTGTTTATACTGTTCTATTAATTGGTAGATACAAATTAAATGATGCTTTTTCTTCCTTACAATTCATAATGTTATGTTATAAAACAATTAGTATAGAAATAAGCAAAACAATTATCCTTCTCAATGATTTGACTAAAATGAACGCTAGTTCCACAGTAATGTTACACGTGCGTCATAAGAATATTTTACGAGGTCCGAATTAATAAGTGTGATATTTAACCAGAGGTTTTGGAAGTAGCTTTCTTCGTTGGCTTAATTCACTTCATTCGCACATGAGAAATAAAGTTATTTCAGTTCTTCCTTTATTTGCTCAAGACTACCACCTTTCTTTTTTCATATCTAAATGGGAGACCGGGAATACAACTAATTTAAAAAGAGACAAATATAATGATGTAAACGCTCTCATTAAATGACAATTTTTTGCTCGTTGAAAACAAATAATTAAGAACTAAATATTACGTATTGACTACACTGGAATCTTAGAAGAGAATGCACACTTATTTTGTACACACAAGCATGTGAATCAGGAACAAAGGCCGTCCCTTCCTTTGAATCATTAGTCATTCTCTCTCTCTCCCTTTGAGGCAAAGAATTTCAAACAGATGGTGAAGAAAGTGTCCGTAATTAGAGTACGCTGCATCTTCATCCAATATTCACTTCACGTGACGACTTTCAACCACACCATTGTCATCAAAGCTGCTCATTTTCAAAGGGGCGACTTATGTTGCATCTCCGATTTTCTACACGAGGAAAAAGAAAGCTTTATGTGCACCGACACTTCAACAAATTTTTATTCTTCGGATAGTTAATCAAAATACTCACGCTTACAGATTGACATTAATTGGAATGAGCACTATAATGATCGTAAAACAGCTCAAGTTCCTTTTACTTCCAGAGAGAGTAATAATAATAAACCGTTAAACACATAACATGGGCCCCCCTAGGAGAATCAGTTATTGTACTTAAAATATTATTAAATTTTTTGCGTATTTTCAATAGAAGTAAATATACTGTGCAGGGAACTTTTCTCATTCTAAACCCTAAGCAACAGGGAATCCGAGCAGATTCATAGATGTTTAAAATCTTTATACTTAATTGTTCTTGATAATTGTGGATGAATGTGTCGTTTTTCAATATCAGTAAAATATAGAATATATAAGAGTTACTGGCTACAATTATCGATTAGGTTTGTTGTTTTCGTGTCGAGGCCAAATAAAACAAAAAAATTAACTCACGCCGAAGTTTCGGCCTTCATTTTCATTAAATAATATTACAAACCCCATAACCATTTACTGTTACTCAATAATGTGTAATGTATCATTTACATGTAACAAAAAAATGTGTAACGTGTGTACGATTATGGAGTTTAGAGTGTTTGGATAGTTGTATGTTATTTTTTAGGGTTTAGCCTGCCGGTATGAGTTAAAATATTTTTTTTTGTTTGGACTGAACGCAAATAATAATAATAAAGTCCGAACCGTGTTTTGTCACCCCGTAACACAGTTCCCACCCACGCTCAAGAGGAAAGGTATATGATTCCTAGTACACGATGAGGTAAGCAAATTTGCGACGCACTCTTTCCCCCGCGGATCACATCTCTTCACCACCGTGTCTTGAATCTCTTCCTCTTTATGGAGAATGACGCTGGAAAGACGGAGGGACCGGTTCCTCCACTTAAGCCCCTCCCTCGGGCAACCACACAAAGCCCTACATTCCAACGCAAGCACTTATAGCGACACCATTCACAGCCGGCGAAAAGGGGTACGCCCCAGGCGGTGCGCGTGACCCCGACTTACATCAATCGGAGCCCACCCCGTGCCCTCTCAGCGACTATTTTATCCTCCTCTGCCTGTTACATTTCGGCTTGGAGATCGCAGAATGGATACTGGGGTGGCTCCGCGTCCCGTGAGATTATTATGTTCAATGATTTGTAAAATGTATTTTTACCACATCGACAGACCCATAGCAGACATTTTCTTTGGGGGGGGGAGAGAAGATTTCTCGTCAAAAAAATAATGGTAACTTTCATGTGTTTTGTTCGTAAAATATTTTTAATTTATTGAATTGTATATTTCACTGTGTTAACAGTTCATAAGTTAGCAAAATTTTATACAGGTACAGAATACACGTAATATCTTAAATAATGGTTAACCTCACCGCGAGGTAACAAATTAATGAATGAAAATGAAAGACGGGACCGGGATTCGAATCCCCAGTTTTGCATGTTGACTTGCTACTACTACGCTATCCCATTCGCAGGTCAAAGGAATATATGGTAGTCAGGGTCGCAAAGCTGTATTCCTGGTCCCGTCCTCCATTTACACTTAAATCACCATTTGAAAAGTATTGGGGAGGAGGGCCAGAACCCTGGACCGCCCTTCTGGCTACTTGACTGCAAGTCAATTATTGAAATTTGATTACACTTCCCGGAGCGCCTAAACCGCGATCTAATTACAAGCCGCGTTTGCCTGGGAGAAGAGGTCAAAGGTGTCGATCGCATCACCTTTGAAGAAACGTCAAGCGAGTCGACGAAAGAAAATTGTCCCGAGAGGAGTCTTTCGAAAATAGGAGTTAGCGATTAGTTTCATCCAACGTGATTACAATAGCACAGTAAGAAAGAAAATTGCGTGACTCGCTGTTCTCCTCCCACTATTGGGTATGGTAGTGGAATTTGTCGCAATGGACAAAGCTGGTAAGCGACAGGTTTTCTCGTGGTACTCCAGTTTCCCTGAACAAAAGCTATTCGCCACACTAAGAAAACGCTGTGGATGTGAGGACCATAGGTTTGGATGTGAGATCAAAATGCAAAAGAACGAAAATTCACATCCCAACCTTAAAGTTCAAATAAGATAAGGTTGGATTGTCACATCTAGGGTTGAGATGTCACATTTCAATGAACTCCTTCCTCTGAATTTGAATCTCATATCCAAACCTGTTCTTTCAGTGCACATTGCCACTACACCATTAATTATTTATACCTACGTCACAGAATAGGGGTGGAACTAAATTGCTCTAAATGAGAGAAGAACTACCCTCTCTCCTATTGCATCCAAGCATGTTTAAAATGATTAAATAAGTAAATAAGGGCATCCCTTCCGATGGCGAATGTCGCTATTAGCGAATGTCACTAGAGGAGAATGTCAGGGTACCTTTCCCCTGCCATTTATCGCCTGTTTCAAAACCACCTCTCACTCTCTCACCCATCAACACCTTCACACCTGAAAAACACCCAGAAATAAGCGCGAGATGGGAGAAGTCGACCCTGAAACTCAGAAGTACGTGAAGTGCGCTCGTGGTTGGGTGCCATTGTGGAAACAAGTTCTTTCCTCATTTCTCTAGTGAGAAAGTATTTTATTTTTTCCAACAGATTTGGTGCCTTCTTCTACATTAGACCTCTTCTTATTAACCGGTTTCAAGTACACTCAATTCATAGTCTCACTCATATATGATCCCTGCAAAAAGTATTACTAAGACACAGTAAACATTTTATGTTCAACTATCGATGATACAAATTAATTTTAAACGATAAAATAATTTTTTTTTTAATATTCCGAAATTTGCACATGTATAAATACGTAAATTAATGATGCGATATCTTGCGCGAAATCTACGTTAAGAAGTAAGTATAATAATGCAATTTTGTTAAATGTTTCATGTAAAAAGATATTTATAAGAACAAGTATTTTTACTTCTATTCTTTCTCTCCTTGTACTGGGAAATTTGAGGTACTTAACACACAATGAATTATTTAGAAGAATTTCTTAGGATGCTTGTGATTTGGATAACCTGTCTACAACTGACTAACAACTGACTAGAGGCACAAAATCCCTGCACAGTTTTTATTTATTATATTTACATCATTATTATTTATTCATCCATAAGTACCATATTTGGGATGTCCATCTGAACGAGGTAGGATATGAACTAGCAAGTGACTTAGTTTGTTCAATGCAAATGGGAAATCTGTCAGTGCAAGCTTTAAAATAATTCTGTCTTTCATCAGACGCTTTACAACCAATTTTCGATTAACCTTATCATAAATTTGATATGTGCTTGGATTCCACAAAAATAGATTTTGAGGGAATGCTCGTGATAACTGAAGATCACGATCACCTTGGATAATAGGAATTTTGTGTAGTGAGAAAACTGAAAAATAAATATATCTCTTTTTTGATACGCAGGGCTCGCACTTTGCAAGTTTTGCATATATTTCACCCCGACTTTTAGTAACTTTGAGGAATCGATTTCTAGTATTTTAACATCGTGGGACCATTTGAATGTAATTTAATAGTGCATAGAAATGCGAATTTTTGTTGGCATATAAATGCAATTCTTTTTGAAGATTTTGGTTTGAACTCAGTAATTTCTAGGATAAATTACAGTAATGAATCAAAATATACATGTTCATTACTTTAATATAGGTTTTACTGTATGAATGAGCTCAATGGAATAATTTTAACCCAATTTACACTTGTATTCTCTGGGGATAAGTAGAGTCATACATAATATGTTTTTAGTACATATTTTGGATTATTTAGGCAGATATTTTAAGTGCATATTTTGAACATATTTAGAACTTATCTTCCAATTTCTTAGTGTAGATCGATCCTAATCCTGTTGATATTTATACATTCGAATTAACAATCACCATTTTTTTTAATATATAAGAAGATTAAAATATACTCCAGTTTACATTAAATAAAATTTAACATTTAATTTATTAATTGGTGGTAATTATAACTTAGTTCTTCAGCGCTGTGTGTGGCCTTGAGCGTCGCGCACGGGGGCTCGCGGAAACTGCGGTTCTTGCCAGTGCTTAAGGTGCTGACAGCACACGGCCAAACAACTGAAGACTCTGCCCGCGCGAAAACTGAAAAGCTCCAGATGCGAAGAGAGGCAGGATGCAAGTCTCTCGACGACACGGCTTTGTGTTTATTCCTTGGCAAACACTTCTTCGATGGCCAATTAACAGAAATCTAAGGGGTGAGAGAACGCACAAAAATATTCGGGGGGTCATCTCCCCAATTTTTAGGTTAGTTGTTGGCACCAAACCTTATTTACATTGTCGCTTCAGAGTTTATACAATCTCTGTGATTAAAATTGAGCAATACATTTACCAATGAAAAAATGCATACTGACTTGTTTACGTATTTGGTAATATCTCACTATCACACAGTGAAAATATATTGTACAGATTTAACATATTCCGAGTTTGGAATATTGACTTGAAATAGACCAAAATAATACATATTACTTGTCCCCATTAATTTGCCGAAACATGTAAGGAATTCCGAAAAAAAATATAAGCAAGCAAACCAAAATTGAAACATCGACCAATCATGAAGTATCCACTGAACTTTTGTGAGCAATACATATATCATACATTTATAATAATCTATATTCAGAATCACTCGAGTACGAAAGAATTCGCTCGGTTTTAAGAAACATGTTCACCTACATATGATGCCTGAGTGTCAGTTCGCTGTAGCGAAAAGTTCAAGATCATAGAGACGGGAGTCATAAATAATCTTGGTGGGGTTTGATACCTAAATGACGAAAACTCAAGGGGAGGGAACGAAGACTTGCTCCATAGCAATCCATATATTATCCTATTTTTCGATATATTATCCTATAAGACAATATCCTATTTTTCTACCACTTATAAATGAGAAACATCGGTATTTCCATATCGGTTATAAACTTCTTTTCATTAGCATACTCAAATTAATAAATTTACTGTCAAAAAGCAGTTACAAACTGCGTATGACCACGTGGAGGACAATATACTAATTTACTCTCCGGAAGCAAGCAAGGGACCAGCCCATCAATTACGATCGAGGGACCGAAGGCGGATTAAACATGTCATCACACTCCTAAGATAAGACTAAAAATAATTCGCCACGTATTATAACATCAGCATAATACCAAGAAATTTGTATTTAACTAAACAAAAAAGATAGTTCACAAGTACTATAGATTATTCGGAATATATTGTTTATAAATGATACCTATTAAAATAATATAAATTTCGAGATTAATAATTACGTTCGACCACCGCCCCTATATATTTGGACAATATCACTTAGAGTTTAAGAAAGTGGTTGTCGTGTTCCACGACGGCGAAGGGAGGGAGGGCGGGTGGTTAAGAAGAGGCGGCCAGTGGCGAGTAGCCGCCCGCCTCCGCATCAGCACGCAGAGCGCGCGTCGCCCTTCCTCAATCACAGTTTCGTCTCCTCCCAATTGGCCGTCGGCCAGCGCCTTCCAGGATTGCGACACGCCACGCGACATGGCTGCGGCGTGGGAGCCGACCGACGCCAGCGCCGTCCCGACGCGCTCCGCGTCCTCGTCTTACAACTCATCCCTTCTAACCAGTGGTGGGTATAACCCCCACCCCCACCATTGGACCTGAACTCTTCACAGATAAAATTGAAATTGATAAATGGCACACTTTGGAACAGTATATCAGATTAATAATTGTTATGTTATAATTGTTATTGTCATTAATAATATAATTGTTAGTAATAAACATTATTAATAATACTATATTAACAAATAATAATCCAGTTTAAGAAAATTAACAATACCATATTAATAATTTTAATAAATAATTGTCATTGTTATTAATAATACCAGATTGTTAATTACTTATTTGATGCATTTTATTTAAAGGTAATAGTTATAAAATTTGTGTTGTAAAACCATAATTTTTAAACAAAAATGCTCACCGGTTAGCCCCATCCCCTTGATTACGGTCCCATAAAGAAAATTTTTCCTATCATTCATGAATCGTACACTTATCATTACACATTTTATAGGAACACCAATTTCCATCATTTATTTGTTGTGGTAAAAAAAGATCCATCATTTCAATCACAAATTAATTTTCTTTAATTTATGATTTGCACTATTTCTATTGTAAATTTTATCGAGGTATTCTCTATTACGTGGAATCTCGCTGGAGTGAAATATCGGAGCCCTATTTTCATCTTCCTGTGTAAAAGTGGAAATGTATAAAAGCAAAGTTAGTGTATGTTTGTCCTATGAAGTTGTCTATTTACGCAGATTTATTTGTTCGTCTTGTTGCTTTCAATGGGAGTATTGATTTTTTTCCGAAGCAAAATAACTTCCTTTTCTATTTCTATCTGTCCCACGAGTCTCTTCCCACATAAAAACCCCATTGGACCAACACTGCATTTGGAATTTTAATAGAAGATACAAAGGAAAAACATGTTTCCGAGTTTTTTTTGCAGGTGTGGTGTCGCAGAATGTGCTCCAGGGTGCGGCGTAGTCGGAGAGGTGCAGAATGAAACTGCTCACCTTCTAGAACTGCGGTCAGCAAATGTATGTTTGTGTTCGTATAACGATGTAAATGGTTAGCGAAGCAGAAGGATGATTAAAATATTATTGCAATATTTAAATATTTACTTCATTTTAGAAGAGTAGCTTTACCTGGATCGAGTGTGATTTATTATAGATAATTCATCATATATTTCTATAGATATTTACCAAAAAAAATTGTTTACTAATATTAGTGGGTTGTGAGTGCTTTTCTTAATAATTGTTCATTATTCATTTATAAAGGAGAATTGTTTGTTTTGAATTCACTAACTGATCGAAGTGTTCTTTAACATAATATAGCGGGATGCCTACCATAAAACAATTCGACATACAAACGATAGTTTCATTTTTGAAAATTAGAGTCAGAAAACCCGATTTATTATATTACAAAAAATAATTTGGGGTAAAATTAAAATACACAACCGTATAGCCTAGCAATACACGACTCCGGTCGCGAAAGTCCTCGAGAATATCATTACATGTTTGAGACATCAACGATTCATGATATACAATTAACTTACGTCTTTTAACAACTTAATTATCTTATTGCACCAGTAGTAACTCTTGCAGTGAGTTAGGAACAGTTGCAAAACTAAAATATACTGCTGATCTCTCCAACGTGAGAAAGCTGGGATGAAAGCAACGCAGTAGCGATAAAATATGCGAAACACTTGACGAAACGTGATTGACAAACAGCCAAACACATTTGAATAATGCTTAGGCGAATGAAACTTTGTTTATCTGAACGATAACAGCAACTCACCACACGATTCTGTTGCGACTAAGAAGTCTTTATCAATACGTCTAGAATCGTAATTTCAGAGCGTGTATCACGAGAAAATTAACTTTACATTAAGTGATTCATTTAAAATCTATTTGACAATTAAATTATTCATGGTATTTGTGACCTGGTATTGCATTGTCTCTTGATGTTCACCCTTAGGTGCGTCGAAAATGTAATACCAAATAACAATGTAGAGTAAGTACGTGACACAAGATGAAGAATTTCCAAACTAATCGACGTTTATAAACGTAGGCTTCCGCGGCCGGAGTCAGTATGAAATTGTCTGTCCAGGACGAACCGCGTCTTAGTAGATACAACTACCAACGTTTCGGTCATCATGCTGTGGCCTTCTTCAGGGTAATGTCAGAGTCGTAAAGACTTAAGTCGCTGTCTGACTCTGTCTCTTAGGTCTGTACGACTCTGACATTGCCCTGAAGAAGGCCACAGCTTGATGGCCGAAACGTTGGTAGTTGAATCTACTAAGACGCGGTTCGTCCCGCACAGACAAGTTCATAATCGACGTTTACTTCGACTACTTGAAGCAAATTCCGTGGAGAACGTTTCACACGAACGAGGGACTCACCTCTCAAGTCTGGAGTAGATTATTTGCTACGAAATACAAAATGGCAGTAGTTCTGGAATCGAGTAACGTTTGGATTTGCCACTTTTAGTACTTCCGATGATTTACTTGGAAAGATGATGATAGAAATATAACGAATTTTTTGTCAAGTGTTATAAAATATTAAATTATCTTGAAGATTGGGTCTTATGAAATGATTACACTGACTAGCCAACGTTTCGGTTATTAGTCAATGCGAACGTTTCTGTTATTACTCAATGCGACCTTTTCGGTTATTAGTCAATCATCTTTAGAACTTGTTAGTAGATATTCTTGGTTCACGAATGTTAAAAGTCTCATTAACAAGTCATGAAGATGTTCGGAATTTTAAAAACTGTCATTATGTCTTACGCCTAGGTTATAACTATTTTTTCAGATGTAGAGGAATTAGTTTTCTCTACATTTGGGACAAGATGCGAATCGACTTGAAACTGTATTAATTTTAACATGATTAAAAAGGAAGAAAACAAGAGCGGCATTTAAGCTGTCGTTTTTAATTAATTTATGAAGGCCTCGGTGAATGAATGGAGGCTTATGAATGATCCATAACAACATTATAAATATTAAAAAAATATAAATAAATTATTGCATTTAAATTATAACAGCGGTGGTCCAGTGGTGGCGACTTCGCTACTGCGATCCCGCTGAGAGGTAGAGCGTGGATTCAAACCCTGTATTAGGTGAGGTTTTCAGCTGGGGTTTCCCTCACCTACTCCAGACAAATGCCTGTTCCGTACCATAAGTTCCACGGCAACCCAACATCTCTCCTTCCCAATTCCCTAAACCACGTCCAACGGTTAGGTGGAAGAGCAGGCCTCATGGCTTGAACCTCGCCAAAAGGCATTAAATAAATAAATATACGCTCCTATCCGTGTTCGGCACATCCTCGTAAACCATATTCCCACCACAGCTATAAGCGAACGTCTGGAGAAATCCTAACAAGACCACGGTTACTTAGCCTCGAAAATAATTTTCATATCAACTTTGTTATCTGCAGGTCGAAGTGAAACACTTTTTATAATATTTTTTCTGCATTACCATTCATACGCCCTTGAACTACAGAAGTATGTGTACACCCGATTAGGACCCTTTGCCTTGGACGAATCACACACATTAGCTCTCGCATATTTCACCCGAATGTTTATGAAATGACCTCCAAAGAAGAACATGGTTACCTCCAGTGGAGCAGTATTTATTGTGTTAAGAAGGCCGTGCCTTTGATCACCGATGGAGAGAAACGATCCGTCGTAATCTTTTCAGGAGATTCGAGAAGTGTTTGGCCATGGACCTGGTTCCCATAAATTCCATCTATCATTGATTTTATTTGAAGAGCAAGGTCGAAGTTGTGTTAAGAAAATATGGAAATGTAATTGGTGAATCTGAAAATCTCAAATTAATAGATGGACGCTTCGTCTCGTAGACTGACAGTTCTGTGATTTATCTGACATTTTTTTGGTTCAAAATCCCTCGTAATTCGTCATAAATCCTTCATACTATAGTAATCCCAAATTTTCACTGAACGTAATATACACGATACACTTAGGAATAAATATGTGTACAGAAATTTTTGGTGAAATTCCTTGTACATGTAGGATTAGGTTCGGGTTCGAAGGACCATAAATGTTCAGGCAAATTACAGAACATGAGGAAGGTAGATGAGGAGAAGTTGAACAATAGATATGCTAACAGAACAGTATAATGACATGAAACGTGAATAAAACAACAAATAATGAGGTGATACAAATACCTAAGTAGAAATGAGGCGCTGCGATACTGTTGAGCGCTATATGATGTGGGTTGACGTCGAGTGCTGAATGATCTTGAGTTGAGGTCGAGGTCGAATGTGCGCTCAGATTGGCACGTGGCGATTTAACACAGAGATTATCTCGTGATGCATGGCATACCGTTGCTCACGAGAGGTGCTGTTGCTGGATGCAAAAACTTCCCCCAGGTGTCTCCTTGTAGAAGCTGCAGGGAATGTCGTCCGCTTGCGCGCCGAACATGGGTTACGGTCACGGTATCCTGGGGGCTGCGGTGGGCGCGGTTAGAATACCTGACCGAAACATGGCGTGACTGCCAGATGATGGAAGTGATATGAAGATGACTTGTCGGATGACTAGTTGCAAGTGAGCGAGTGTCCCCATGTTGGGGTTCGCTTCGGAGAAGTGCGCTGTACGCGTGCTGGCGCCAGGTGAGAAGTAATGATGTCGAATTAGTCCCAGCAAATGAGAGCTCAAGTCGTCGAAGGCTACCTCGTAGCGGTGAAGGACTCGCACGCTAGCNTGGTTCACTGGATCGATCGATCGATAGCGTGACGTCACAGGTCGAGCGTATATCGATCGCCCATCTTACTCGTCATGACAGGCTATTTGACGCTGCTCTGGCGGGATAAAGTTCATAGAAGCCCGAATCGAGATATGTCACTTAATATGCAGAGTATAGAGTCCACAGATTGTTCGCTTGTTTAATGGTAGGATATTTTAAAAAATTGTCTGAACAAAATTGATAACAGAACGTATTTATTAAGTAACTTATTTTATGAATATTAATTCCGCCACTGCTCTAGGGCCCTTGATGCGAATTGATGGGATGGCCCCTTACTAGTTTCCGGAGAGTAACTTAGTTTATTATCCCACGTGTGGTCATACGCAGTTTGCAAGTGTTTTCTGACAATAAAGTTTTGTTTATTTATTTATCAAATGAAACTGGAATTATTTCGGATTTGTTCGTGTAGTGTGTGTGCACCCAAGCTCTATATCAAGGTAGTTCCAAATAAAAGATCACAAACCACTTTTTTTTTATCATATACTCTCATGACCAGAAAGCTCCCATTTCCCCGACTTCTATGCAATACGACGAGAAATTTTTTTAAACACAATATTATTTCCGCTCGTAGTTTATGTTTCCGCTCCTATTTTATATTTTGGATTTCCTACTGACATATACTTGACTCTTTTATTTATGAACATTTGAATGAAATAAACGAATCAGTGTAATGGAATAGTGGATGAAGTAATAGCGAAAAAATTAAGTTTGTATAAATATTTAATCAAATGCTACTTAAGCAATCGATTCTTCAAACATAGGGAACATTGTTCTCATCTTCAATTATTCGCCCTCAGTTGTATGAAAATATATTTTCTTGGCAGAAACACTTCATGTCAGACGTGTTTATTTCTTTAAAAGTATTTTCTATCCCATTTCTTACCGAAGTCAGCGGTTTGACGCAACGAAAGTCGTTTTCTACGGACACACAAAAGTGTTTCAGAACAACAAAGATGAACCGGTTCTGTTCATGATCCTCAACAAAAATATGAATAAATGAACGTTTGAAGAAAAATTCCTTTCATTCTCAGTACTTGTTGAAGAGGTAAAACATGTGTAATTCTTGAATAAGAAAAAAAAATTGTACTGAATTTCAGTTTCAACATATTTGAAGTAAACAGAAGTGGCCAACCGGTAATAGATGACATCATAAGATGTACAGAGTTGAAAATGTTTTTTCTGGAAATAATATGAATTCGTCTCCGACTATAAGGCCAGCGAAGCAAGAAAAAATCTTATTTTTATATACGCCCACATTTACCGAGGCTTCTCTCACATCCAATTTGTCACAATTAGAAAATAATTTGAATGATAATATAGTCAAATACACGGTCAATGAAAATATACATAGCCATCCACAATTCTTCGGATTGATTACTAAAATGACCTTCAATCTCCAAAAACCATTAAATCCGTCATTTAATATTATATATCATCCATTATATCGTGTAGTGAGACTTGTTTCAATTTCGTAAATTTGATAATGGTTTAAGAAAGAGGGTGTCAATTAAGATGACTGAAGTGAATGTTGCTGCTCAGAGGCTGAGGGTCTCCGTCCATGCGGGTTCTTCGCGAAGTAGTCGCCGAGGTCGATGGTGAGGGGTTTGTGACACGTGTCATGTCAGGTCTCAAAGGGATGGGACTTGGGAGGATGGCAAGGAACATGTTAAGGGTGTCAGGATGGAGGGTGCGAACGGCGGGGATGAGGTGCGATTGGGGAGAGGAATAGGAGGATGGATACGATGACAACTGTAGAGAAAGCAAAGACACCAATTCATAGGGCATAGGAAATAGAAAGGAAGGGAGGAAAGATTTAAGGATTGAAGGAACGATTAAAGAGGGAGGGAAACCAAGAAATCGTCCTCCCACCATTCTTATTTTTTCCTTCTCGTCTATTTCGTATGTTTATTCCCAACCAGGGAAAAATCATTGCGCCTCTCATGACTGTCGATAACAATTGACAAAATTAAGCATTAATTTCAACTAATGTGCCAGCAATGTTTCATGGAATACATGATACAGTATACGTAATTATAACAATGCACTCTAGAAATCTTTATTATAAGAAACATAAATTAAGACTTGTTACACAAGTTTATAATAGGTCAATATATTGTGTATATAGTACATCAGAATTAAATACAAAATTACATATACTATGAGATCCTTTTAAATGACAATTTTCTAAAGTACCGTAATAAAATATGAAAAGGCATGTTTTAAAGGTCTCCCCCAACGAAATATTCTTTAATTCGAACACTGTGAGGGACGGAAGAAAGAAAAAAGAGGAAGGAAAATAGAAAAGGAGGGAAGGAAGAGGTGAAAGAGAAAGGAATCCAGAACGGACTTAAGGGATGAAGGAAGGGAAGGAATGAAAATGAAAGTGAAGATTGAGGAAGGAATAGGTGAAACTGGTAAGACATGAAGTGTAATGAAATGTGAAGAGAGAAGTAAGGAGGAAGAAAGGAAAGAGAAGAGAAAAAGGAAATTGAAACTGCTAGAAGGCAGGCGATATACGCTGCGCAGTGTGGCGGAAAACATGCATCATCACAGGATGAGGGACACACGTGCGCGGAGGCGTCCGCGCTTCCTCAGGACGCGACGTCTCCCCCTCGTGATCCTGCACAGCACTCCTCTGCCTCATGACGAAAATATCTTACCTTTCCAACAACACCCTTCATCGCGGTCGAGGGACTTCAATTGAATTCATATGTGGACGTAAGTCAATAGGGAGATTTCTTTCGGGCGGGCAATAATTGTCTCCCTACAACAAACCACACTGGAGAAATGGAAATAAAGACAGTCTAAAATATTTCATCACTCTAAAACAATGCAAACAACGGGAAGGTCATATATAAAAATAAAAACAACAACAATGGAAGTCATGTATTTGATGACTTCTTCGATAATTACTTAAAATAATTTGTAAGAAATATAAAATATAAACATAAACTAATTTTTGTCCTGAGTTTTATATTCATTCTATTTTTTAATACGAGTATTCTTTTGTATTTCATCTACTCTCATATTATTGTCTCCTCATATTTGCAAGTAAATATATCATAATATTCGTATTTGAATGTTTCGTAGGTTGTCGCAATCAAACTGGGGTGGAAGTTTTTCGAGTTATAGTATAAGTTATTAGCAAATGAATAAAAATGATTTTATAAATATCAGTGAATCAATGATTTGCCTCATGCGTTAAAAGTACGTATGCATATTTTATTAAAGATGGGGATGTTGTAAATTTACATTTCCATTGTATTGCGTAAAATTATGACTTGGAATTGGGAAAAAAAGGTCTTATGACCTAAACTATTTGCAATAAATGTAGATCATCATATACAGTAATACTTGAATATCCCAATATATTTACTTCCTTTCCTGTGTAACCGGACGAAGTAAATCGCACAAATAGAGTATCGTACTAAAGATGTGAAGGCGACATATTAATTCATATTTCACCTTTCCCTTTCCCAGATACCAGCATTAAAGAATTACATCAAGAAAAGAAGCCACTTGACTCATTCCTTTGACAAAGGATGTTACTCGACTACTTGACGCTTCTAACCTACGCCGATATAAACAATATTCGTAGGAAATTATACGTGAGATACGTGATGCTCCATTGTGTATTATAAATATTCATAACTGTTCTCATGTCCTGTTTACATTGTTTAATGCTAAATATGAAACCGTGTGAAACTTGCCTACAACTAGAAGATGAGGGGAAAGAAGTATCTGTCATATTTACCAGGTAAATGTAACAGTCTTGCTAATAAAAGTTAACGTACATATTATGGTTCAGAATGTTAGTTTCATTGAATTTTAAAACAATTTTGTTAGTTTAATATCAAAATAATGGAACGTACGCTCCGCGGAGTAAGGCGCAGCTGCTGAAGGGGCGTTTGTGAGCCGGGACAGGGTGCTCGAGAGCAGGAGGAGCGCTGGAATCGAGAGTGATGGCCCCAGGGTTATTTTTACTTCGGATGGAAGGAAGACGGAGTTTCGCAACGACCGGGACGCGAAGGAGAGGAGACGGCGAACGCGAGAAAATGGGAATGCATAACAATGTAAGGAAACAAGAAAACATATTTATTTTTCTTTACTTCACACCTTGAGACTTTCCCCACGTTATTTCCTACTATGCCTACGTAAGTGTAATTAGTGTTCACATTAGAGACAAAGTGGAGGGGAGAAAACTTTTGAAGCTTGTCTTTTTATAATTCAATACAGTGCTTTATAGCATTATCGAGAAAAATTCATAATATTCTGAGGAGAGTATTGAAAAGGACCTCATAGTTTTTTGTAAATTTGTTTTAATTCTGATAAACTATATAAATATAATGATTTCTAGAGGGCCTTATAATGGAACACGTACATACCTTGAAACTTGTTGACATATTCATGGAAATTAATGCTTAATTTTGACATTTATTACAGACAATCACGAGAAGTGGAATTATCTTTCTCTAAGATGTAGAATAGGGGGGCAAAGTCATAAGGGGAAATTCCCCGACTTTCCTCCCTTTAGTTCGAACACTGTGTGTAATTAAGCGTTCGTCGAACTGTTGGTTAAGTAGAGGTATCTCACGGGGGTTTCCTGCTTTGATAATATTATATTTTACTTGCACGTTAATTATTAAAAAAAATACAATTGCTGTTAAGAAAAAATAATAAATCAATGATGTGGTACACAGAACCAACTCCACTAATTCGCCGAATGAGCTACGAGCAAGTGTTCGCCGAATCCCGACAATGTGGGGGGGTGTTTACCACTTGAACGTTTTGGCGCTGAGTTTGGCGTTTCCCAAGCGATGTGAAGAAACTTTTAATCTTGAAACGGACCGTCCGTTTGGCAGATGAACGTCGTACATCGCGATGCCATCGCTCTACAAAATTGGATTCTTATTCGCAAGATATTTTCTGAGCGCAGTTTACAAAACGTTTTTATTCGTTTCTTTGTAGTTTTTAAATATTTTGCCAATTTTTATTAAATGATTTCGTTTCATTTAATACAAGTCAATTCACTTCTTCAATTCATTTTCTTTGAAGACTGAATAATGTGACGTAAGTTTGGTATATATAGGGTAGTCAACTTCAGTCATTCACTCATTCTGAGTAGAGACTTGAATCAAAAGAGAACCGCCAACCCTGGAATCAACTTTAGAGCACACAATTTCTCATAACAGCCATATTTATTATATGCAAATTCTCATAACCCATTTGGCGCCAGCGGTTACTTAGTTCTCACCTCTTATGGATGGAGGAGGGCAGAAGGAGAGGGGTACACGACTTGATCATGTCACCAACTAAAGCTGATTCAAAACACCATGAGAAACTGCGTGTAGTACGTTCCGGATATATGAGAAATACTGCATTACATTTCTGCTCTCGGGGATTTCTTGTTATTAAGGACTCTAATTCTGGGTATTACCATGTTAATATACCTCTGAATGTGATGTCTCTGCGTGAAGCGTTTTGGACGCCCCCACAAGCGGCCCTCGCCGTTCCCCTCCATCGCTCGTCACACCCAAATGCACCGCCGTCATTGCCAAGAACCCTCTCGTCCCCCTCCCACCACAACATCATCAAAACGTGCGCGTGCCCTGCCTCACAAATTTCGTATAAAAAAAGGTAACGCTACGAATCTCGTGGGAAGTTGGAAGAAGAATGGTAAAGTATATTTTTATGGAAATTAAAAATAACTAACAAATAATTACAACATAATTTATATTGTAGTAAATAAATATTCGATCCTGAAATTCAAACTTGGTGAATGCGATGGAGCGACGGAGGGGAACGCAGAGCTTGGTAAACTTGAAAGCAAAATCATAAACTAAAATTGGCTGATAAATACAACTTGCTGCTGGAAAAAACCTAGGATTAGACTATATCTATCAACTAGAGAATTTTGGAAAACAGAGCCGATAAACTATTTTGATCTCTGATAAATTAACCCACCATAATCGTCCAGACATAACATTCCTCATAGACATGCCAAACACAAAATACGAAAGATAATATTTGAGAAAATTATCAAAATACATCCTTCTATCTCTCATAGGAAGTACAAAGAAGTTGGAAGATGACCTATGAAGGAAAAACAAAGTCGAAGGTTTTAAGACTTTTATTTTCTTGGAGTCTATTTTTAGAGAAAATATTGTTAATAAATAAAGCATTCTGAAGTGTGTTTGATTACAAAACATTTCAAGGAATAAAATGAAAGTAATGTTACAAGATCGAACACAAATGAGAAATAATTTTACAAACCACATTGACCACTATTCTACCTCACACTCGTTCACATATGTGCGTGAACTGCACGAGAAAAATCCCCCCCCCCCCCAGACGAAAATGTAACAAAAATTCTAATAGCACCGATGGTGGTTTAACTCACGAACAGTCAACAGCGCCGTGGTGACATTATCCTTACCGGAGTCTGAAACAGGAAGAAAAATAAAGTTTTAATTGTGGACCTTAATGAACACGTAAGAAAGTAAATGTTGTTGGAGGCTTACGTAGTTTATCATCATCTTGTTAGGTGGTTGTGTATGTAAACTTACTCTAAATTTAAAATTACTCTGACGATGGCCAAGAATCCCGGAAGATACGAATATGGTAAGGTAAGGAAGTTTACTTCCTCTAAAACACCACCTTAATCAAATAAAAAGGAAAAAAATTGTGAACGAAATTTAAAAACAACATAATTCAAACCGAAATCAAATTCGATTAAAATCAAAACCGAATTCAAACAAAACTAATAAAAGGTACAATTAACTGAGTATCAATAACATCAATATTAAAAATGTACTTTAAAATTTTACAATTTTCAACAAAACATTAAATCTTATTAGCTGAACTAGGGTCCCATTTTTCTCTCTCGTTGGCTAATACTTATTCAAAGTCAGTTGAAGAGCCTGTATTTTGTACTACATCACATATATTTCTTTCGCTTCAGAGAACGATATCTCTAGACATTTTCACCAGAACTTTCAAATCATCGAATTATACGAGTACAGAAAAATTTCTCAAGTGATCTTTGAGATGTCGTTGCTTGTAAATTTAATTTTTGCATTGAGACAGAATTGAGAGCCGTATTTGAGTAAAATGAAAGAACGTGTCCGATTGTCCAATAGGCACAACTAGGGGACCCCCGATTCCAAAGGGTCCCTTAAACATTTTAAATACGAGAAACAAAATTTCTCACTCCTTTAAAGTTGGCAAAACCAAATTAATAAGAATGCATAGATTGATTAAATACAATCGTATATTCTCTGTACGTTAAACGTGGACGAGATAATTGATGAGCTCATAAATAAGTGCACACATCAAAAAATCATTTTTGAGTAATGTTACGATAAAAGAATATTTAATTTCATGAAATTTTGTATTTTATTTAAGTTGATTAAACAAAAATAACAAATAAAAATATGAACAATTGTAAAAAAAAATTATCGTTGCTTTATTTCTCGGGAGGTAGTCTTTTAAGAGAAGGGATGAAAGTTCAATATCAGGGGAAAAGGGTCACCTTATGAGTAAATGCCTATAACCCCAATCTTCCTTAATCGGGCGCTAATGAAAGTTCTGAATATATAGTAGTGTGTCGAAATTTCACTTTGCGCAAATACAGCCGTGTTTCTCTTCCGCTTCATACGAAAATAAAATTGTCGAGCAATGACATCCATTCCCCTTGTTGAAAGATCGGTCTCAGGTACCTGCTTCGAAACGCGATACAGCGGATGCTGGGGACAGGATGAGGCGGGGTTGCTACAGAAAGGGACGGAGGATTCGCGAATAGAGATAGTACAGCCGGCGTCCGGGACCCCATTCAAAGGCTGCGGAAAACGTCTTTGCCAGGTGCACGCGAAGCAACAATGAAGAGTATATTAGATGTAAAAACTGAAGAACATCTTATTTCGTTAACATCGCATCCTAATTCAGAAATTCATTCCCAGGCTCAACCAACAGATTCATTGTTCATCGATTTTTTGACATCATGATTATTATTTATTTTATTCCTATATAATGTCTTATGGCGAGGTTTAGGTCATAAGGCCTGCTTTATCTCCTAACCGTGATATGGGGGAAGGAACTGGGAAGAGAAAATTTTGGGTTGCCGGGGAACTTGTGGTACTAAACTGACATTGACTGAAACGTCAGCTGAAAAGTTATCCTACATCGACCGAGCAGGGGTTTGAACCCGCGCTCTACCGATCAGCGAAGACGATACCACTAGTTGACCGCCAGTGGCGGATCTAGACCGTAATCAAAGGGTTGGGGGTTAAACGAGGAGCATTTGTTTAAAAATTATGGTTTTACAACACAAAGATTATAAATATTACCTTAAAATAACATGTATCAACAAATAATTAACAATTAACTATCTGGTAGTATTAATAACAATAATAATTATTTATTGAAGTTATTACTGAATACGGTATTATTAATTTTATTAATCTGGTACTACAAATAACAATAATACTTATATTATTACCAACAATAACAATTATAATAAAAATTATTTATCTGGTAATACTTTAAAAAAGTATGCCATTCATCAACTTCAATTTTATATGTTCAGAGTTTAGGTTCAATGGGCGGGAGGGGGGACTATAGCCTCCCTATCCCCCTCACCCGCAGATCCGCCACTGACGACCACAATCGGTGATGTGCCTGGCAATACAGTGGCACTGTTTTTCATCAAGATATGTATCAACGACAGATGTTACAACAAAATAGTTGGATTTTACAATACTTATGACTAATTTTTTAACTGTACATGATCATCATCTATTTTCACATTTACTTATGTAATCGAAGTTTTGCGCATACAAATCATTTTTACGTTAGATAGCAATTTCATTAATTTATGGACTGGTCACGTTTTTCATTATTTAACCATGTGTAATAAACGCACAGTTTCAGCTCTAATTTAATTTACAAAGAGAAATTGGAACGAATTAAGGCATAAATTTCCAGACAATTCTTAATCGTTATTTCTTTTAAACTTTATGGTCTGTAGATTCACAAGAAATGAATTGGGGTGATCATATTTCACACTGAGCATTCTTATGTAAAAACCCAAGTTAGATTTCAATACTATCCGTCCTTACAGATTTTCGGGTGTCAGTTTAGAGATGTAGAGTGTAATAGAATTAATTCACTAACTCTCATAACATCCTGTACAGAAATTTAGGTGAAATTCCTTGTACATGCAGGATGAGGATGAGGTTCGAAGGACCATAAAAGTCCAGAAAATGTATGAGGTGTGGTTGAACACTGGACTGCCAACAAAACAGTTTAATGACATGAAACGTGAATAAAACAACAAATAATGAGGTGATACAAATACCTAAGTAGAAATGAGGCGCTGCGATAGTGTTGAGCGCTATATGATGTGGGTTGACGTCGAGTGCTGAATGATCTTGAGTTGAGGTCGAGGTCGAATGTGCGCTCAGATTGGCACGTGGCGATTTAACACAGAGATTATCTCGTGATGCATGGCATACCGTTGCTCACGAGAGGTGCTGTTGCTGGATGCAAAAACTTCCCCCAGGTGTCTCCTTGTAGAAGCTACAGGGAAACTCGTCGGCTTGCGCGCCGAACATGGGTTACGGTCACGGTATCCTGGGGATCCGAGGTGGGCGCGGTTACAATATCTGACCGTAACATGGCGTGACTGCCAGATGATGGAAGTGATATGAAGATGACTCGTCGGATTACTAGTTGCCAGTGAGCGAGTGTCCCCATGTCGGGGCTAAATTCGGACAAACGCGCTGTTCGCGCGCTGGCGCCAGGTGATGATGATGACTCGACCAGTGATTTGCAGTAAGTGAAAGAGCTGCCCATATATCGCTAGCTTTGGTTGCGCGCTGTCGGCGCGATCGATCGGCCGATCGATAGAGGGACGTCGTGACGTCACAGGTTGACAGTATCGATTGTACATAGTGCAATTGGGTAGCAAGTAATGTCAAGCCATTGTAAATTGTTCTGGTGGCGAGAGACAGGATGTAGTCTCGTGGATTCCAGGATAATAACAGATTCGTCTGTGAGTTAGGTAGTACTTTGTCCAACCATTTTATTCACTTTTTTTAACTCAAAGGTGTAAATTTTGAATGGACCTATGAGATTTGAAGAAATTATTCATTGAAGCTCAACAATCGAGAGATGTCACTGAAGTGGCACAAAGAGTATAGAGTCCACAGATTGATCACTTGTTTAATGGAAGGATATTTAAAAATGTCTGAACAATCACATTATTCTGGCAGTCAGTCTGAACGAACCGAAAAATATAAAAATTTCGAAATGTTTACGGAGAAGGGATAATACAAAATTTAATAGTAGTTTTAAAGTAAATTATTTTATTAATGAACGCAGGAGATAAGTCACCTGAGTGTTTAACCATTCCATCAACCCATCAATGTTTAACCATCCCAGGTCTACTCAACCTGCTGAAAATGAGTACCAGGTACTATCCTAGTGTCAAAAAGGACCATGTCTCCTCCTTCTAGTGGCGAGGTCAAGTAATTGCGGACTGTTATGACGCGAACTCATTGGACACCTTCGGGGTCTGTTCAGGGATAGTTTGACTTTGACAGTATTATAATTAATGATGTTTCTTTGGTCATTCAAAACCCATATTTAACACGTTCTGAACTACGACTCGTGAAAAAGTGGGAAGCCACAGACCATCCTTACAATCACAAAGTTAATGGGAAAGTATGGAGTTTCTAAATAACTTGCTGGATTTATATTGGTACGCCTGAACTATACAAGTTAAATCGCGTTGTTGTTGAAAATTTTTGCGATGCACCTATCACGCAGTCACGCTAATCATTATGTAATTTGCATTATCATTCCAGAAATTTCGAAAAAAATGTTTTTTTTAATTTGCAGCCAACTTAACATAGTTGATCAAAGAATTAGTTTTTATTAAATCAAAAATAAATTTAGCTCTTTCAGTTACGTATAATTTAGATGAAAATATTCCTTGATACTAACCTCACAAAATATCAGCTGATTAAGAAAGTACAGAGCGATTTCCGAGATGGTCGTTTCTCCATGAATTTAAGATTTATTTCATTGAAAGTGGCATCAGGTTTTTTACGTCTCTGAGCAGCCATATTAAATTTTCTCTATCCACATTTACCTGAATCGTAGTATAGGTACCTGATGTACCCCACTCCTTGTTACCAATTCATATACTAAAAATATAGATTAATACTGAAGATAAGTAAATCTTTAATGTCAATACACAAGGATGGGGTAAAATAGTACTTGAGAATCGTCTACGATATTGTACAGTTCAAATAATTCGCGTCACGTTCATAATGATTTGTTTTTTTCAAAATATTTTTTTCAGCATCTATATTAAAATATTAGCAGTGTGATCCACGGACTGAGAATTCAATATCTGAAACTACTCCAATTCTTGTCTCTTTAAGTTTATTATTTCTTCTACACAATATATCCAAATCACTATTGTTAATATGAAACAGTTTAATTCTGCAATTATCTTTTTATTATTTGGAAACATGAGTATGTCATTATATTCATAAAAATTAAAAATTATTCTTTTATTTAGGAACAACCGTAGATAAATGGAAGCCATTATGGTTGAATGTCAAAAGAACTGCCTCTCGTTTCTTTGGCCCATCCTTTAATTAAGTCCACGACACGAATTAATTACCTTCCATTCTTTTGACCAACGAAAGAAAGGCAGATAATGAGCTACTCAAGACTATTTCATGATGATTTAATGGGTCTCCTGTTGTTAAAACATTAATTGGACATTTGTTGACATTTCTCTAATTTACACGAATCAAGATATCAAAATATAAAATGTTCCTTGTCACATTAATCAAATCCAAAAAAAATAATAAGGCATATGGTTTGGAACAGGTGAAGTTGTCGCTTTTCACTACATGACCCGTCTCACTTGAACACCACTCCAACACATATCCACAACGGATGCCATTCTTTTTCTCGTATTCTATTACGCCGTCCTTTGAACCTCGAGATCCTTACGGTATCCAACTATGTAAGGGACTAGCACAGCACTCGTTCTTCTATAGATGCGTCCTTTCATAACTCCCTTCTGGGGTGGGGTCGCAGCTAAGCCCCGCAGCGCCTCCTCGCTAATCTTATGGGTTTCCACCAGACGTCTGCTACGGATTGCTTTCTGAAGAGGGCGTCTGCCTGTACATCCAAACAGGGATATCCTACGGTTTGGGTCGTAATCGATTTTTTATTTACATGTATTACACTTTATGGAGCAATGTGTAAAGAATGAATAATAGAATTATTCGCAGTAATAAAATGTTATTAATTTTTAAAATTTAAAGTAATTTAAGTAACCACGTAAAAGCAACGATGAACTGTAAAAACAAATGTACCTCTATTATCTAAAAAGACATCTTACAAAATTGTGAAACTTTGTTCAAGAGAAGTTTCGTTAAAATATTAATGATTTATTGACAAAAATCTGCGTAGGAACTATTTCAAGGAAATATGTCATCGAAGGAAATAGTAGTTACACGTATGTAATACAAAAAACCTATTTAACTGATTGACCTCTGTTTTGTCAAAGAGTAATTGAATATTTAAATATAGTTTACATTTTAGATCTTACCCATTATAGTTATTTATAAATAAGTGATATTCATCGATACATGGGTCAGAAACGTGATAGTATGACATTAACTCCGCTTACAACCAACCAGTCACAGATGCTGGGTGAACACTGCGAACTGAAAAGGGTGCGGAAGCCAGGGAATTTCCCCTCTTCCGACTTCCCATCCCACCCCCACTTCTGTATATGTATGTTCCCAACCAGCGAAAAATATTTCCACCTCTTTTATTAATACTAACAATGTTTCAATGAATGTTTATAATAGGTCAATGGATATAGTGTGTATTGTACATCAGAATTAAATATAAAATTATAAAGACTTTGAGGTCATTTCAAATCCCTCCTTCACTGGAAATAATGGCAATTATCAAGTACTGTATTGAGAAATGAAGAGGGAAGCTTCAACCGTTTCTCTCCCTCCCTCTACATTTTCTTTAATTCGAACACCGTCCACTACTACTACAAACCCATTCAAAGTGACATGATAATGAAGCATTCCAAACGGCGTTGGCGAGATGGAGGCACAAACGCAGTTCGCGAGCGGAGGTCGGGCCATCGCTGACCAAAGATAGCTGAAGGCCACTGCTCCAGGGCGGAAGATGTCTAGCACGCGTGAGAGGGTGGGAGGGGCAGAGAGGGCCCAGCCGGACGGACGCGGGGCTCAGACTGCTCCCGGAATAGCCCCTCCCTCGCACCCTCTTCCGTCTGCACCCCACTCGACGAGGATACAGGGTGCGAAAACAGAAGTTGATCATCCAGCAGGATCTCGGAAGATTTCGGCGAAACACTACTCTTAAAATTTAGTTTTTTTATTGCATCAGACCGATAAAATATTATTTATCTCGAATTTTCACTGCACATTATATCTACGATTCATTTTGGAATAATAAATGGATAACAGTACGTATTTTATTAAATATTTTATATAAGTATTAAATTCGCCACTGCCCTTGATTGGAATTGATGGGATGGTCCCTTGCTTGAGTAACTTAGTTTATTAAGTCCCCCCCCCCGGTGCTTATACGCAGTTTGCAACTGCTTTTAAGTCGACGATGAAGAAGTTATTAGACGGATAAAATTACTGATTCCTCGTACCTATTTATTCAGATTTTTTTTCTCACAAAACCAGGTTTCAAATCAGAGCGAGGGGGAATTTTCTCCACTTTTTCATCTTATGTTTATAAATCGTCATCTCCTTTTCCCAACTAATTATTCCACCTGTCGTGATAGTCCGAATTATTCCAAATACAATATTAGAATGAGTCATATTGAATCAATTCATTTTTGAAATCTCCAATGGAATGCATGTACGTTATAATGAGGCACTTTAGAAATCTTTGTGGTAAAAAAAATTAATTAAAACACGTTGGATAAGTCAATATACATAGTGTATATAGTATGCCAGGTCAGGAAAAAAAACAAGTACTCCTTGCATATAATGAGATTTTCTTGAAAATATAATAATGTACTGTATTGAAATATGGAAAGACAAGCTTCAAATGGTCAACCCCCGGCTACAATTTCTTTGATTTGAACACCGCACAAAACTTACAGTTTTGATAATTTTTTAATGCTCGATTCTGTTTTATTGGTACAATACTGTTCAAGGAAATGATGAAACCATTTTCGGAGAACTATATATATTTGAGCGTCTCTGGTGGAGTATTTGAAGAAAAATTACGTGGATATACAAATTATCATAATTCGCCTCTACAGTTATACGTTCTTTATTTCTCGGATATACGTTAATTTACATCATTATACTTTCAATACAACCATAAGTCATATTGTTTTTGACTATACAACACCTCATCTCCTTGCATTTCTGTCTTAAAGGGGGATGTCAGTTTTTGATTGAAAATTTTTGATTTGAGATTATGGCAGTTTTGAATAGCTTGCTAAATGTCTTTAATATCAATATTCATTGCGTCAACAAATTATTACGACAATCTGACGATTTATGAAGTTTTAAAATTTAAATTGCATAGGAGTTGCTATTATATGCGGAATAGCCCATAATGTAAAGGAATCCAACATCATCAGACCGTAAGTGGGCCGCAACAATTTTCCCCTCAGAACGTAGACCATCCAAGTCTTCTAATATTTAGTCACGACTTGAATGTAAAGTATACACAGTATCAGAATACATTGTAAACATTTGAGAAGCCACGCCAAAACGTGGATTCTGTGTTCTGGGCGAAAGTGAGCTCCATCTTCAGGTGCGAGGGAAATTTCTTAGGTACGCACACGCACGGTAAACAAAGTGCTTTGAAAACGGTCTCAATGACTTCATCCCACACCCTAGAGTGTTAGTTGATGAAGAATATGTTAATAGAAGTCAGTTTCAAAACCATCGTAGGGTATAATTTTAATTGAATACAAACAAATAGGCGGTATGTGTTGTGAACATTTACGAGGAATTGTCATAATTTGTTTCCAGTGCAATTTATCAGACCAAAATTTCATTTTAAATGTATATATTTGGATAAGTAAAAGGGTTTATATTAAAATTACAGTGATAAATAAAAGTCGAACAGTATCCGAGACACTGAAACAAAAAGCAACACGTGCTCGGAATCCCTATTTTCGTTCATTTCATTCGGGTGAAATTAACTTATAATAATTATTTTCAACAAAAAGTTGATATGACCAAATAATCATTTTTATAAACCCTAATAACAAGAACAATAATGAAATGTGATAACGTGTGCTGTACATGATAACTATTAAAGTTAAATGAATTAACAATTCAAAACATGAATTTGTGTACATTCCATCCGTTTACCTTCCCTGGCCCGGGTTTTTCTCCGGTTTTCCTACGGGTAGAGGCGGATTTTATGTACAGGCTCTCTATATTCTGACCTAGAAACGGCAGCCTTTAATTAACCTGGAATTTAGATATATTAATGGTTACGATTTATAAACAATTTTGCCAAATAATTTGAAGATATAAGTATTTGTGAAATATTTTTTTGTATTCTATTCAATACAAATTTGTTGCTATTCCGTTGATATTATAACACGTAGCTAAATCTTTGTATTCTTATCTTAGGAGTGTGCTGAAATTTGAATCCGCCTTTGTCTTATGGTCCTCGATGGGATGGTCCCTTGCTCGCTTCCGGAGGGTAAATTAGTTTATTGTCCTCCACGTGGCCATACACAGAATGTAACTGCTTTCTTGTAAATACACTCATTATTATTACAAACAATGTGAAAAAGGCGATACAATCCTACGTGTATTCTGAAATGGATGTGGAAGGTGTTCGCGGCGCAGCATCTTGCCGTGGCCCGCTGATTAGCGAGCATCAGCATAACTCGTGACCCGCTAGTCATCCCGAGCACAATGAGCGAATCCCAATCTACGCTCCCCACTTCACGTAATGCGGCAGCTATCAAGGCCTATCAAGACAAATGGAAGGACGGCGTCCACGCGAGTGAAGAAGCAACACACAGACCTCGCCAGCGCCTCTCGGGGCTTCGGAACACAACGGGAACAGCTTGGCTTCTTCTCGAGTCGAAAGCATTGTAAAGGCATTTATGTACAGAAATTATGTGTGTCAGAGTGACTAGGCTTATGTACGCCTCAAAAATGTTTTAAATGATACTTTGAACCATTCTCTATCCAGTTGCGATGAATTTTCATACCCTTCGACGCAAAATTTTGAATTATTTGGCTTTAAATTACTATGGGCTTATTTGGAGAAACTTTCGCTGGCTCACGTGTTCTTGATATTCTGGCAAAAGTTCCGGCTTAACATAGCGAAAAAAACCTACTAGAACAGCAAATGGAAATAGCAACGCAATGATTTTAAGATTTTTATACCTTTATACCTTATTTTCAATAATAATTTACCAAAAACTGTGGAAAATACTGTTTTAACGGAAATGGCAGCCGCATCACTTGACTGAAGACTGCGACCCTTGTTAAAGAAGGAGTTAAACGAGAGTCCAAATTATTATCATGTTTTAAAATAAAAAAATAATTGTACTCATCGAATATAAAAAAATCAGTAGAATTAATTATTAATTAATAAGAACTACTTTGATGAATATTTCCAAGTTTCGTAAATAGTTGGCAACTTGACTTCAGTCAACGAGCATATAATACATTAAACTGCGGTGAACCGCGCTGCTAGGTAACTAGATTATGATATGTTGAACGGAAATGGGAGACGGGACTGAGATTTGAACTCGGGACTTTCAGCTTAGCGCTAAATAGTTCGAATCTGGGTCCCATCTTCCGTTCTCATTCAACATAACATAATTAAGCACTTATATATTCATCTTGTTTGTAGTTTCCATGTATTTTTTCGGGTTAATTGTTCCCCTCTACATGCATGTTTATCTATATCTGTTACTTCTGATCTGGAATAAACAGAATTCGAATGAAAATGAAGTTTTTATTATATTCTTTTCCGCTGTTTTATTGTTCTATTAGGCGAAAGCTCTTTCGGTCAAATAGCGAAGTTTGGCGTTGGTGGCATTAGCATACTATGGATGGTTTGTTTGAGCGAAAGAGCTCTCATCTAAAAGGACAATAAAAAACGGAGAAATGTCTAAATTAATTTATCCATTTCTATGTTATATATTTATTTTATATGTGAAATATTGAATTTCTGTTATGTAATTGTATCTTTACGTATTTCCATTCTACCATCCTGTGAAAATTCAATTATAGTAATAAAGTTATTCTCAAATTCTAAATTGTAAAGTTATTCATTCCATTCTAAAATTCTAAATTCGTAAGTGGCAGATCCGGGATTTCACTTTTGATGGGACTTAAATCTCCGGGAGTGGGGGTAATATGCATAGGAACAAAACAATTTATTTTTTCACAAATTGCGAGAAAAAGTTATATATCAAATTTTTGTGAGGGGGTGGTTTGGATTGAGCGTGGAAACTACACCCACTAAATTCGCTACATCTGTGGAGATACTGAAATATTAAATTCATTAAAAGATTGTGAACGAAAAATTTGCAATTAAAAGTTTTCCTGAAATTTGAAATTAATATTTTTTTAGAAACTATTTATTTAATAATATTTTTTAAGGTTTGATACAATGCAAAAAAAGCCTTTCCACATCACTTAGTCGTTATTAACAAATCTACCCTTAATCGATGAATAATCTCTTGAATTACGAGGACATAGATAGAAACTAAGTCTCATATTCTTCAATTTGTACTACGTAAATTTCATAAATATTAACAAATTAAATTAATCAGCAAACACTTTTAGGCTGGTTCCGTATAGACTAACCCTGGCCTTCCCTAAGATTGATTTAACCTACGAAAGTCTACAGCAGATATTTCTGTTAATTTGTACTTTAGGGAAGCAGCGTCACCGGGGGTGCCGATCTCAAATTTTTGTACGAAAAACATGGAATGAACAAATGAATTCATTTCTTTGGCATTTCATATTGATCTCATCCGATCGAATATCACTTGATGTGACATTTCAACGCTTCGGAGAATACCAATATTGATTGTAGAACGACTTCTCAATTTCCACGTCTTTCCCAGAAGCAAGGCCAAGAATAGAACTTCATGCCTGTCCAACCACGCCTCACCAGCGCTGAGAAGTAGTTTGAAGAACGAGTGTTCTGAGAAGACTTGAGAATCTTCAGCATGCCATGCTACGAAATGATTATTAATTTTAATTGCTTGAATGAAGATGATAGTAGGTTATTCGCTGTTATTGTCACAAAAGTTTGTGAAAGCTTTTGTTAAAGAATCGAGTTCATCTATTATACAATTTTTTTCCTGAAAGGTGATATAGAGTTAAAATTACAAATTTTGCTAACTCAAGGGAAGGTTACTTTTTGGTGTTTCAGGAAATAAATTTTTGATAGTCGTCTACTTCAAAGTCACTTTACAAAGGAAAATAATAATACATAGTTCTAAGTTAAAATGTGTCGCAGAAATAGGAATATTAATTTTAAATTAAATGTCTATATTTTGAAATATTTTACAGAAACATAGATGAAATAAAATTAGTTTTGCATGGTACACTTATATACTCAATGTTCCTTAGTGCAACCTGACAAATACAATTTTTCGAAAATTATGGCGAGTTTACTTTCGAACTATATGATCGATTTGTCCGGAAACTTCCAACGGATCACCACTAAAATCATCCAAAATTTTACCTCATCAGCCAGTCATTTAAATACCAATATAATACTATTTTCCATTGCACCATGTTTCCATCAATGTTAGAGAAAAATAGAGTTGAATACCTGAACGTAAAAGACATTGGCCACGGACGACCTACTTTTCCTTATTCTCCGATTCTGGAAAAGCCTCCGTCACCCTAGCATACGGTGGTGATTAATTATGTTATGTTGAATGAAAATGGGAGACGGAACGGAGATTCGAACTCGGGACCCTGAGCCTAGCGCGCTCATGCGCTTACCGACTGCGTCATCCCGTTCGCCTCCTGGGCCCGTCATCCATCCACATTCAACATAATTAATCTGTTTCCTGGCGGTGAGGTTCACCGCAATCTAAGATATTTCTGTGTGTTTGTGAACCAGAATTGGAAAATACTACCCAAAATAAAGTTCTTCCTAAGGGAGTCGCCTCATATGAGGAGCGTAGTCTCTACGAGACCACCTTAGAGGTCTTTGAGTCTCGCAAGTTGAATGAGGAAGGAAGACGGGCCCGGGAGGCGAACCGGATGGCGCAGTCGGTAAGCGCATAAGCGCGCTAAGCTCAAGGTCCCGAGTTCGAAACTCCGTCCCGTCTCCCATTTTCATTCGACATAACATAATTAATCAGTTACCTGGCGGTGAGGTTCACCGCAATCTAAGAGATTTCTATATGGGGGTGATCAGAGGCGGATCAAGAATTTGCCAATAAAGAAAATTTCCTATCATTCATGAATCGTACAATGTTATTATGACACATTTTAAAAGAACGCCAAGAAACACTTCAACTATTAATATATATTACTAATTAAGTACCATTATTCCAACTACAAATTATTTATTTTATTTCATTTATAATTTACACTTTTTCGATTATTTTTCTATAGTAAATTTTATGGAGATAATTTTCCATGGGATAGGTGGCAAGGAATCTCGCTGGAGTGCGAGTACACTAGAAACAGTGAAATATCTCAGCCATTATGCTCATGGGAACGTAGGAGTGGAAATATGTAAAAGCAAATTAAATCGTATGTTTGATCTATGGAGTCGTCTTTTTACACAAATTCTATTAGTTCGTCTTGTTTCTTTCAATGGGCATACTGAATTTTTTAAAGTAAAAAAAATGTTCTTTTCTATTTTTATCTCGTTTGTTTTGGGGGGGGGGGAGCACGTGCCCCTTGCGCCCCCCCCTTCGACACTGATAGTGATATATTTTAATCTAAATGGTTTGCGACAAATAGTATTGCTAAACACAATAGTAGTCAACGAGGCTATTTGGTTGACATCAACCGCGTGACATTCAAATTGAATTTTGTCGCCGCACATTGAGCTGACGGCTGCTATACTGCATGAGGAATAACTGAAATGTTGACTGGCGGAGTGGCGGAGAGGTCTCGAGCATGACATATGATTACTCTCTGCTTAGATTCGAGGAACGCGTTGTCATCTGCCCCGAGGGAAACACGAAAGCAAGAAGAGGAGATGCTTGTACGTCCAAGACGAAGTCGGCGAAGGAAAAATTGTTCGCATACCTACATTTAGATTCCATTACATATGAGACGTTACTAGAGGTCACGAAATAACTTCTAAATCGAGACGAATGTTCAATATTTTTTTCTATTATACAACCTGTTGCATAAACTTAATAATAATAATGATAATAATAATAATAAAATTTTTGTAAAAAAGGCGTTACAAACTGCGTGTAGGACAATAAACTAATTTACTTTCCGGAAGCAAGCAAGTGACCATTCCATCAATGCCGATCCAGGCATGGGCGGATTTAATATTCCAGCACGCTCCTAAGATAAGAATAAATATAGTTAGTTACGTGTTATAATATTAACAGAATACCAACAGATTTGTATTTAATAAAACGCAAAAAAGTTCTTTCACTAGTACCTATTATTATCAAACATTGATTATTCGGAAGATAATCGTAACTGTTAAAATCACCCTAATTCGAGATTAATCATTCCAATAGAACCTACGGAGCCTTTATATAAGATCCACCTCTACCCGAAGGAAAACCGGAGAAGAAGAAAAAACAGGCCAGGATGGGCCAGGTTAGTTTTCTCGTATTCGAAAGTACATTATATGTCAGTTACATGATACCATAATACATCGGAACTGTGATTGTGGGAAACCAATTCAAAATATTCTGTTTTAATTAAAACTTACATACGTGTACTTCTCGCAATCAGAAGCACACCCGCATTCTTATACGTGTACGGAGATATATGAACATAGTGAACAAGAAGCAGTCCTTTTCCCTTGTATATCATTCATATAAATGAGACGCATGACAAAAAATGAACTTCAGCGAGAAGCGTGTAAAGAATGAGATCATATAGAAGGAAAAAAATGGTTCGGACAATTTTTAGGCGCACATGTTTATTCATCCCTCTGTGCTTCATGGTGATTAAGTGAGAAAGGAAGAAACGGCAAGAAACTATTGACTGAAGAGAGGAGTACAACTTGTCAGTTTCGCATTGAGGAGGGACTGATCTATTCCCCCCCCCCTTTTTTTAAATATATCTTCCCCACATTCAATTGAAGTGTATCAAAAATTACCTTCAACCCTATTAAAATACTTTTTTTATTATTAAAATAAACTTCGTATTTTGTGATTCCCATTAATGAGGCAAATTGTGTACATTAAATTTTCTTAATTTTGATTTCATTTTCTTAAATTTGACTGATAGTTGGAAACAAATACTGGTATTTCGTTTCTAAAAGATTTAGGTTGCTTCAATTGCACTTTTTGTGTTCTTGTTTCTTGAAAAATTGCTCATGTTGTAAAATTGTTCTGTTTGTAGACACGCCTCAATTGTTCAAATTTACATTTACATCTCATATCTTGTCCATGTTTATTCAGAAACGACCATTATAAAGCAGACAATGCATTAAGGCGTAAAGTCTTTATTCCAATCACATAAACAAACATTACGTTTCAACCATGAGTTAGTTTGGGTCATCCTCAGGTGTTACAATAATAATAATAATAATAATAATAATAATAATATTTTTTTGTCAAGAAAGCCGTTACAAACTGCTTATGACCACGTGGAGGACAATAAACTAATTTACCCTCCGGAAGCAAGCAAGGGACCATCCCATCAATTCTGATCAAGGGCCGTAAGGCAGAGGTGGATTTGACATTTCAGCACACTCCTAACAATAAAATAGTTCACTACAATTTTAAAATATTTACAAATTTTGGGAGCAGTTGTTCTCCATCTCACAAGAAGATTTAGATTGCAACGAAATACAAAAATACAAGGAATAAACTTAACAGCATGAAATAACGTGAAGGAATAAGAGTGAACATGGAATACACGTCAAATGAATAAACATATATATAATAAGCAAACTTGTCCACCAACTAAAATATTTAAATTAATCCATAATTAAAATAGATCATCATTATGAAGAATAAGTCAAGGTTAAAAAAAGTTTTTAAAAATAAACCTCAAAGAAACACACAAAACTGACGACCTTGACAGTGAAAAACCCTCAGTATTCAACTGCAGAATCCCCCTAACTTCGAAGCTGCGCGATTACCATTGTGATCCGTCAACAAATGTGTAACGTTGTCTCTTCCCAACAACCTTAATAGTTGCCGCTACTATATCATTTCAAATCCTTCTGCGAATATCCCTCCGAATGAGTGGATATGACATTTGATGACGAATAGCGAAGGCGTGCGCCACGATTCGTTGTTCGCAGCTGTGTTCGGTCTTCAACAGAAACACACACGGGACACATGGGACGACCGATGTGTTTTTGTGGCAACCGCTCGTCAGGTTTTCCTGAAAGTCATCGAGCGGTGACGCTTAGAAATTCCGAGAGGGATACTCCTGCGACCATATGGCGACGGAATGGCTTGCGCCAAAAGTTAATTTACCTGATATGAATCAGATTGTGTAGTTTAACTGCAATTTACTACTAAAACTATCCGCGCACTGGAACGGTTGGCACCGCCGGCCCTGATTTCCCAAAAGTTCTTTCCATCGCTTTGCATTGGTATGAACCCACTTGCCGTCGTTTGCGAAAAGTCCCTAGACGAAGATCTTCTGGAGTGTCGAGAGGGCTGTGAAACTTTCCGGGAGACTTATTAGTAGTTTATGACTATGGGCACTCGCAAGGACCAGGTATTCGTTTGTATTGTATTGTGTGATCAGAATCGAATGGGGAGCAGGTAACACGCGGATCCTAATCCTCTACACCTTGGAGAGTGAACGGTCCCTTCACCCAACAGGGTTCCGGAGTTTCCGAACCAGGGCGCGTAGATTTCCGTACTTTTAAAATGTTGGGACGTCCGTGTGCGCGTTGATTATGGGTCACCCTGGCCCGGGATTTTCTCCGGGTTTCCTCCGGGTAGTGGCGAATTTTCCATAGGCGGGAATGTCATTTAATACTTTTGTTATTATTAATCTCGAGCTTTTACTGCACATAATATCTACGATTCATTTTGGAATAATATTTGGATAAGAGTACGTATTTTATTCAATTTCTTTTATAAATATTAAACCCGCCACTGCCCTTGGGCCCTTGATCGGAATTGATGGGATGATCCCTTGCTTGTTTCTAGAGAGTAACTTCGTTTATATCCCCACATGGTCATAGGCAGTTTGCAACTGCTTTTTATAAGAATAAAGTTTATTTCTTTATGGAACTTAGGACACAATTTAGCTTCGATGCATTATTTTCGTCTGTTATAAAGTTTTAAATTTTAGTGATCAATTATAAGAGTCGTAAAACTGTTTCACATCGATAGCGACTCGAAATAAATTATAAATTATTGTCATACAAAGCTATCATGAAATGCCCACCGTTTGAAGTGCATGTAGTCGGGTTATTCTACTTTAGTTAAATTATGAAAGATCCCACCCCTACTACTGAGAACAGCGGTGTTTACATGCTACAATGCGGAGACTGTGACGCGTTGTATGTCGGTCAGACGAGAGAAAATTCAGCACACGTATAAAAGAACACATAAATGCATGGACACATAACAAAAACACTTCTTCACACTTCGCCTCACATTTAATAGAAACAGGACACTCATTTCACCCCCAAAACAACACATCAATACTTGAAATACAACATAAATTTTATCACAGATCCAAATTAGAATAATTACATATTCAGAAACAGATCAATAATAACAATTTCATTCTTAACAAACAAATAAATTTTCAAATTTTGCTATTGCTCCGCCTTGCTCTTCGCCACTGTTCCTAGAATGTTTCCTCCGCCACCCCACACCCTGCAGAGGTCGTTTGCCTACTTTTTGTATTGTTGTATTTGTAAATGGGAAATGTAGCGTGCTATTGAACCTTATCTACATGGAGCGACAGGAGTTAGGAGTCGGACATGGTTAGTAGGTAGGCCGCTTAGCTGGGTTTACCAACAACTTAGCCCACGTGTAGGGGTTAGTAGAAGTGGTTAGTTATTGACACTAGGAGGAGCTGGTTAGAGGAAGGAATGTTTGCTTCCTTCCTAGCTATATGAACTGGGACATTAATGTGAAAAGCTACAAATTTTCTGGCCCCATCGGGAATCGAACCCGGGATGACTTGGTGAGTAGCGACAACACTACCACCTGCGCCACCGTGGGGCACCTACTTAAGGTACCATTTGTCAGCCGCCGGGCGTATTTGCCACTTTTCCTTGTCCAGAGGAAGGTTACTACGGTCAATTTTCTCGCCTTATGTCCCTTTAATGTTATTATATATTTTTTCTGTTTATTTCTGTGTAATTTATCTCTATTTGTAAATATTAATTTTTATTTTAGAATATTAAAGATGACCGCTATGCGGTCGAAAATCGACACTATGAATAAGTAAATGGTTGGCAAGACAACTCAACTTAATTTAATCTTTTTTAAATTGTTGAAATTGATTTGAATGGATTAGTTTAAAAATTTAAGTCAAAATATTTGAGATTTCATGTGGAAACATAGCTATCTGTTCGACTTGGTTCAAACTCAATGCTAAAAGTTAAAAAGAGTGACACGACAAAAACCTTCAGTCAGAGAACAAGTATGTTGTCTTTTACATGTATTGGAGAATATTCAAATACTAGTAATTACATCATCGCTATATGTACGGTAATTTTTGTCATCCAGTGGTGGCTGATAAGAATGTTTTTGTATAATAATACTCAGAAAGTACTCTAAGAAATACGTATATTTCTTTTAACTAGACTTTCAGAAAAGTAAGCGTATTCGTATATGATCAGGACTACGTTACACAGCAATTCGTAAATCAAATACACGCTCTGAATTCATTATTAAAATAGTTTATAAATGTGTAATAAATATAATGAACGCGTAATAAATATAACAACAGTGTATAACATAACCTCATTTTACTCTTTCGCAATAAACGAGTATTTGTAAGTCTGTAAGATTAGTTAATGGCAAACAGCTATGTATTGTTTGTTGCGAAAATAATCTTGGTTATGACCGAATTTTTTTCAGAAAATCTTGTTACAAGAATATAACTTTCATTGAGGGTTAACTCTCAATAATGTACAAGATTTTAGTTCGAAGAGGTCACGAATCTGGACATTGAAAATCCATATATTATTTTATCACACGTCTCTTCCATTGGTTTATGATGCTAAGTTCGAGTGGGCTCACAAAGCAGATTGCTTGATGGGCGATAAAATTTTATGGTGTCTGCCGCGAGCTCTATTCGAAGAGAAATATTATGACACGTGTAGAGTATAAGTCATGCGTTGCAGAAAACCGTTATTTTTAAGGACTGGTTTTCTTTGTTACAACATTCACTCTACATGAGGTAATACCTTTAACACGGTTATATTGTATATTTCATTTCGAGCATCTAATGTCATATACTTGTTTGTTACTATAGAACTGATTATCTTGTATTTCTCCTCTGTTTCAATTAGAGTATCACACAAACGTGTTCTCAGTGTATCTATTTTAAGTGCTCTCTTAAATATTCACTTCTCTCTGATCCGTGTATTGGGTATTCCCAAAACCAATGTTGCGCATTTTCTGGTCTTATTTGACTAGTGCATGTATCTCGTAATATGTTCTTTATTTTTTATAAGTATCCATTCATGTTCCCATGACCACTTAATATTTCCATTTCTTTTGCCGATGGTCGAAACCATTCTCTATACATATGTGTAAAGGTTACGTCTTTTGTAAATTTATGTTTCTCTTCCTCTTGTTTCATTGTCTTGCCGAATTTTCCAGCTTTTCCCTGACTTACTAGTTATTTTTGCCTTATACCCTTTTCCGATTATTTCTATATCAATTTCCACTCCCCTTTTCATACGTACCAAAGTCCTAATTTTCATTTTCTCTTTTTGTAAATCCAAGAAATAAGTGCATTTTTCAGACCATGTCCCACCTCCAGACTGAGTGCCAATTCACAAATAACCCCGAATACTTATTAAAAATTAATGTGTCATTCAGATATATAAAACGTTTGTTTTGATGTAGTCCAATTCCGACCATGGGTTTCCCACAGAATTCTGGGCTTGGGCACTTGAATCGGAATTTGTGGGAGGATCACTTGCTTCCGGAGAGCTTCCAGGGCAGCCGGGATACGTTGTTTGTCCCAAGAAATGGAGTTCCAACGATAGATGTTAACCTTCATAATACGAAACCAATGAAACCTGAATAGTAATTACCGAAAAAATATAACTACTTTATCATTTTCGGCCCAGAGAAAGGGTCGTATTGGTCAACTATCGATCACTAATTGTTGATAAATTATTGTCCGCATGCGTTAAAATACATCTGAAGAAAGAGAAGATTTGTTTGTGTGATACATATTTATTTACTATTTTCATCTTTTGATCATTTATTCACAAAGTACCTTAATGTGTACTTTTCGAGCTACTAAGTATGATATGCGTACTAAATATATTGAATATTTCCCCACCCACATCTACCATTTTAGAGAGGATGGGGGGAGAGCTATGAATGTGTACCTAGTCAAATGCAATTTTTTTACTGCATCTTTGGGAAAAATCTACGTACAGATTCTGACTTGACGAGTCATCCCTGTGAGTACACGTAACATACATTGAAAACTCCCCCCACGTGTGGACCCTCGCTGTCCCTGAGTGCGCGTACTACCTGGCGCTTCATCCATCGTCTTCCTCAGCCGTCTGGTGCCTTACAACATCCTGTTCATAAATAGCCCGCGCTTAGTTTGATGTATTGGAGCTATCAACTCCACTAAATATACCGACTGGCTATGAGCTTACAATGAAAAGAGGTCGGGGAGCACTCTTTTCATTGGCCACGGAGACACACTCACGCCAAGGGGCACTATACAAGCGGTGTATGTTTTCTTCCCCCCGAAACCTTTGTGGCTTTGAGAAGGCGCACGTTGGCAGCACTGAAACAATGGCCGGGAGTTAATTTCACGATCAACTGCACTCGAAGACGATCTCGCCAACAGCGGTGGAGGACGCGCGGATATTTCTGGAAGCGGCGGGCAGTTAAATAGCAATCAGTTTATTCCTTCAGCACTTCGAGCCTACTAGCAATTAAGCCAATTTATTACAAGGGGATAAGACTGTTCTAAAACGTTTCACTCGCTTTTACAAAGAGGTTACACTCGGACTACAACACAAATCATACCAGTTGGGGAAATACACTCAAGTATGTTGAATAATCAGGTTGGTAATAACTACAAAATATAATAAATTATTACGTTGGTATTACTGTTAGCACATAAGTGTTCCTTAATTTTTTAAAATATAAATTCCGTTCCTAAAACCATACGAGACCATTTCGTTATTAATTGTACGCCCATCAGGACCAGTTAATATTAATAACAGATATGTATAAACATACTTTCCATCAAAATAACCATAAGAAAGATTTGTGTAGAACAGTAGCACAGCACCTACATAATACTCAAGTTAAAGCGTATTTGCGTGAGCTTAGACATCGAGCTCTCACACGTGTAATGAAATAAAAATGTAAAATTGTATGCAAGGCCACAAATGATTCGTTTAAGAACATAATCCTGAACTACCAGCATTTAATAAAAATATAAATGTAGAATGGGATCTCAAGAATGATATAGAAGAATAGTATGAAGTACCGATGTGTGGTCTTTTGGGTGGGATTGCAAAACAAAATCTTAAATTTCATTCAAATTTCTAATATTGGTAAGCGGCTACGATTGTCTTATTTCTAAATGTGTTTTACTATTTCCTCAGTCCGCTCCTTACCACTAACCAACCTGCATGTTATTGCACAAATAATAGTTAATACTCACTCATTACATGCTACTCTCCTAACCAATAAATGGCATTAATATTCACCACCGGTACACAGCTACTGAGTATTTGCGTCACTACCTTCACATGGAAACAGGAAAATAACACCAGAGACAATGTCAGCCAACTTAATTGGGGGGGGGGGGCATAAATTGAAACGCTAGAGAGCATTTCAAGATTAAGGTATTATATCCGCGTTGACTTAAGTGAAGTAGTCAAGAATTCACGAAACTTGGAGATATTCACCGAAGGAGTTCTAATTGATTAATAATTCGCACTATTGATTTTTAGTATTGGACTTGGATAATTATTTTGTTAATTTAAAACTTGATAATAAGTTTAGATTCTCGTTTGTACCCTTTTATGGGAACCACATTATCTTCAGTCACGTGATACGGCGACCCTTTCCGGTAGAACAGTATTCGCTGCAGTTTTTGTTGATTTCTTCGTCAAAATGTCGCGTAAGATATGAAAATCTTTACGTTATTGTGTTCCTATTTTTAATCTCTGTTTCAGTTAGTCTTTTTGTGAAGCCGATAATTGTGTCAGGATATCTAAAGCACATAAACCTGCGAATGTTTCTGCACACAAACTCATAGTAATGTAAAGTAAAATTATTCAAAATTTTGCGCGGTAAAGGCATGAATATTTATGGCTACTGGATAAGGCATGGTTCAAACTATAATTTGAAATTTTTCTTGGGGGCGGGGCGGGGGGTACTTAGCCTAGTCGCTTTGAGGATACCACTTTAAAAATAAATCTACATTACCATTAATTTGGTAAATATTACATAGTACAGGTAATACGAGAGGTTTTATGATTATATACAAATCGCTCCAAATCATTCAATATTGCTGTAATGGTGGAAACCGCGTAAATAATTTGGAAGTTTTGGTCGTTATGCAGTCGTTTCCAGTAGCTATTTTCGTACTTACGTTTATGTGTGTTTGGACTACATTTGATGTTCTCTTCTGCTGTGTAGTACTGTATAGCCATGTGGTGTCTGTCTAATGTTCATCACGCAGGTTCCGACACCCTTCCGATGAAGGAACACAATTTGCGTTCTCTTCCCTACTGTATATTATTCAATACTGTTTTGCGTGCTATGATTTTGAATTCATATCATAAATACTTAATACACTTATTAATTGGATCTGAAACAATTATAGATCACCCCGTATCTAAACTAAGTCACTCTGGGGATCTTATTCTTAAAATATGCTCTAGATATTTAGTTTTTTAATATTTAGTAAATTATATTTAATAAATTATATAAAAACATATTTAGTAAATTAGTTTTTTTCCCTCCACGTGGTCATATGCAGTTTGTACTGTTTTTTGACAATAAATTTATTTATTTATTTATTTACATATAGGTCTTTCGAATGTGGACAATATTGGGGATGGCTATATCAATTATGAAGGTTATTTTATTTCTTTTGTATATTTCTGTTTTAATATTATTTCATCATTTCTTCACGACTGTCGATGTCAGCGTAGGCTTCATTTATTAACCAGTCCAGGTTGCAACCAGCTTCCTCAGGATCAGGATTTTCAATTTCGTGCTTTTAATGTGCTTTCGCAGGATGTGAGCTGTTCACAATACTGCAATATACTGCACTTCAGTCTTTTTGGTGTCTGTACTAGATTTTCATTTAATTTTTTTGTGACCATTTCCAAAGCCCCAATGATAATAGGATTTACTTGTTTTAACATCCCAGATTCTCCTCATTTCAATGGGGAGTTTCCTGTATTTCAAATTTTTTCGCGCTTCTTCTAATCCGAAGGTATTTACACGTCAATGAACAGACATGTTTTCTTTCTCAGATCTTCTATGACAATATCAGGTCTATTCGCCTTGACATCACGGTCAGTATGGATTTGTTGGTCATACAGAATAGTGCAGCCTCCCATTGTCATGACTGGTGCAGGTTTGTGATGATACCATTTATTGCTTACGTCTATTATGACTGCAATTACGTCTATGCGTATTGACATTATATTATTGTTGTTGTTCTTTGTCAATTCTCAGCTGAAGGCTAGATATGAAGGGGAACAGGACACATGCAAGCACTCCCTTTTTAGTTGGATTTAATCTTTACAAGAACTTCCGGATAGTTCGACATGTTTCTAGATGTCAGCTTTTTGCATAAGTAGGAAAATGTGTCAAGGGAGGTTCAATTTTTCTAGATTTCTGTGGGGTTAATGCCAGTTGCTGATATAATGATTGGAATTATATCAACTCTGTGAGACCTTCACGTCCTTTCAATTTCTTCTTTCAATTTGGAGTACTTGTTCACTTTCTATGCTACCTTTGTCAGCATACTATTGGAGTATGCTGACATGGTTACATCTATTATGAAAGTAACCCGGTCTATTATTATTATTATTATTATTTTATTCCGTTTAGGATCTCAGCTTTTTCTGCTGGTCGTAGTGAGATACGGGCTACACCAAGCACACTCACTTTGGATGATCCTAAAAATTTTCTGACTATTCTTGATGTGTTGAGCAAACCAGCTTTCTGAAGTTGTACATAAATTGTCTTATGCAATTTTAACATGCTAATACTATTGTGGAGGGAGATAGGGATGACTCCTGGAGAGGACATTACAACCGGTACTATGTAAACTCTCTCCATGTTCCATATCCTTTGTATTTTTGCCTTAAGGTCACTGTATTTATATTTTTCCTGAATTGTTTTCTGAATGTTGTGAGTATTTGGCACAGCAATGTCTATCAAATAGTTTGTCTTTGTTACTTGATCTTTTAGCACTATGTCTGGTCTGTTGTTACGAATTGTACGGTCCGTGATTATTGACTTGTCATAATATAATTTGAAGTTTGTTGATTCTAAAATGTCAACCGGCTCATATTTGTAATAAGGTGTGCTATTTTCTATAAGACAATACTTTAAAGCTAATGCTTGGTGAATTATGTTAGCCACATGTTTATAGCCATGTAAATAATCAGTTTGTGCCAACATATTACAAGCTCCGGTTATATGTTGAATTGTTTCAGAAGCAGTTCCACATGTCTTGCACTTATCATTTCCTATATGGGGATCCAGAATAATATGTTTCTTATAGTTCCTAGTGGGAATGGCCATAACAAACCATTCTGTTTCAGGAAAAAGCTCTCCTCGCCTGAGCCATGCGTTCGACGCTTTGTCGACATTGGGGTTGCTCAGGGCATGAGGGTGTCTTCCGTACAGTGCCATGCTCTTCCCTTCCAAAATTTTGTCTGCTAATGGTGAAATTTTTTCACTGTCTAAGTTTCTAGCTTCTAATAGGTTTAATGGAGTGTAATTGTTGTCTGAGCTGCAAATGGCGTGTAGTGAGGATTCCTTCATCCGTTCATGAAAATAAGAACGAAGTTCAGCAATCTGTTTGTTGTGTAGGTTTCTTATATCTATAATTCCTCTTCCACCTCCATCTCCTGGAAGTGTCATTCTCAGATTACATGATTTTGCGTGGTGTTTCCAATGGTTTGTCAATTTTACCCGCAATTTTCTCTGCAGATTTTCCAAATCAGTGGTCGACCAATATATTATCCCAAATGAATAAGTTAAAATTGATATTACATATGTGTTTATGACCTTTATCAAATTATTAGTATTCAGCTCTGCTCTACATATTCTCTCCAACCAGGTGGTAAATTCCGATGTAAGAGTTCTCTTGATTTCAGTATGTGCTATCATTTTTGATTGCTCTATTCCCAGATACTTGTAAAACTCAAATTCTGTCATTAGCCCAATTTTACCCTGCACCGTATCAAATCCCTGAGGGTTTACTAAATCTTTACGACTACTAAAGATTCTGCACTTTTCCAAGCCAAATTTCATATTAATATACTCTGAAAACTGTTCCACCAATTGTATTGAGATTGAGGATGAAGCATATAGCTTCAAGTCGTCCATGTACAACAAATGGGATACCCAATGGCCACTTCGGTTATTACCTATGCATATCCGATATTGGTACTATTCAGGAAACGGGACAAGGGATTCAATGCCAAGCAAAACCGAAGTGGATTCAAAGAATCGCCCTGAAAAGACCCCCGTTGTATCTTAATTTCATAACTTATTTCATTTCTATTACAAACATAAATATGAATAAATGTTCTCCACTGTTTCTTCATATGTTGTAGGAATCCAATCAAAGAAGGGTGAATCTTATATATCTTAAGGATATCTATTAACCACATATGAGGTGCCGCATCAAAGGCCTTCTGATAGTCAATATAACAACAGAAAAGATTGATATATCTCTGGTGAACGTCTTTGAGAATAACAGAATCAACTACCAGTTGCTCCTTGCATCCTTTCATGTCCTTTCTGCAACCCTTCTGTTCTTCAGTTAATATATTTCTGCTTACTTAAATGAGCGTTTATTAGTCGTGTTACACAAGCAGTCATTGTAAACAGTCTGCAGGCAGGTTATTGGTCTGTACTTGGATGGGTCATTTGAAATTTTCCCCTTAGACAATAAAAACGTTTTACCTTCTGTCAAAAACATCGGTACCATTATTATTATTATTATTATTATTATTATTATTATTATTATTATTATTATTTCCATCTTGTTCACGACTTCCTGTCGGTTTCCTGCGGTTGGAGGAGTCAGAGACTCGTCTTAAGCACATTTACGATAATTTTGTTTTGGACAGAAACATCAAGGAGTTATCACCAAACATCACATATATAAGAATCGCCGCGCTATGCGGGATGTGTTTAGGAAAACTGATTTTTGTATGAGTTGTAAGTTTTGTGGCTTGAGCTCAAGTTCTTGCAACGATTTGAACAGATTCTTGGGTACTTCTCCCATGTTTGACAGTATTATTGGGATTACTCTCACTCTCATATTTCCACATGTCCTTAATTTCAAAGCAAAGGTCAATGTACTTTGTAATTTTATTTTTTGTATGATAGTTCCAGATTATTGTCGTTGATGGCGATGTCTATGAGGAGTCCATCTTTCTCTCTTTATTTCTTGACTACTATATCTGGTCTATTGTGCTCCAACCTTCTGTTATGATGGTTCTATCCCAATAAATTTCAAAATTTTCATTTTCAAGAATGGTGGATGGTTCATATTGGCAGTAATTAACCTTATTTTTCTGTAGTTTGTATTACAAAGCAATGGTGAATAAGTTTTCTCACTTGATCATGCCTAAATTTGTAATCACATTGTGCTATTATAACTATTATTATCAATATTTCCAATGTGGAAAGCTTATTAAGATATCTAAAAGTTTCCTTGTTTCATTGAACCCGTAGCCTTGAAACACTGAACGGAGGATGCCCTTTCTCTTGGAAAGCTTCAGAGATAGCGATATGGTAGCGATTTGGTATGCTGCGCGTATCGGTAGGCAGCGTGGCGGTGGAGCACGTAAGGTGCCCGCGGGGAAGGGGGTTTGGCACCTGGCGATGCGACGGGGAGGGGCCAATTGTGGTGCGACGGCGCTTGCCGTAGACGCCACTGGCCACTGGCGCCCCGCCCCTCCATCGGTGCCCCCCACCCGAGCGCATCGTCGCTTTCCCCTCCCAACATGCGTGGACTCCCACAGAACGATACGCAAAAACCTTTCCTCTCCTCATCCATCACTCAGCTTGCACTGAGACCAGTGGGGGACCCAAGGGCGATTTGACTTGACTTCGCGAGATACAAAAAAGGGGCGCGTTCAACTCGTTAAATATTTTTTCATTTGATTTACAATATATAAAACCCTGTTCCTAGTTAACATCACCAGAATTAACATTACTTGTCACTACTTGTCCTTCCCATTGCATTTCGTCCCGTACGGTAAAGGATTTTTATATGCAGCGCCATGTTATTGTATACACAAATGCATTTTAAAAGAACAAGACTGAAGAGAAAATAAATATTTCCGCTGCCATAAAAGTATTTTATTTCCACTATTAACAAAACGGATGATTCCTCAGAAGATGAAACTAGCAAGCGAAGTTGACAAAGATTTACCTCATTAATACAACTCATTATTTCAATCTCAAGAGACTCAAAAAAATGTATCTCACTCCCTTCGCTCTACATGTAAGGTGACCTGGGATACGCGTTAAGCAGACTAGAATAAATTATTAATTTTATTGGCACATGTCCTTTCCATATTAAAACGCACAAAAACATTTCACATAAAATATGTGAAATGTCTAATGTGGAAAATGTTAATAACAGCTTTCCGTGTGTTTGATTCCCCTCGTCGGCGTCGAGACAGATATTTACTAAAAATGGACAGATATTTACTAAAAACAGCCTTTTAGCCCTTTAAAAAAGGTTTAAAGGCGATTCTCAATCAGGTTTGCTTTGAAATAACTCTGAGTTTTGTTTTTAATTACTCTTGCCGGTAATCAATGAGGGAAAGTTTTCCGAAAGAACTAAACTTTTCATTATATCTGTAATTTAGTTGATTTTGTTTCCTTCCTAGTTTAAATTCCTGTTCAAATCAAGTCCACTTTATCAGTAATTGCAATAAAGTGAAACGGAATAACATCACTCTAAGGTCCATTAATATTTGAATTCCTCGTTAGCGATTACGATTGAAATTTGAAAGTTTATTCATATTTTTTGTGAAATATTATAACAATGACCTAGTAATTAAGTGGACTTGTTTAGAGAATTGTTGATATTTAATATTTTGATATTCTGACAAGACTATCGAGTTACGAACTACAAATATTTCCAACCATGTAATTTGTGAGTTACAGTCTCTAAAATTCCCGTAAGGAGTATCCAGGATACGATGTTGGGGTAGATGATTAATCGCGATTATCTTATCCGATTAATTGGAAAAGGATCGATTATATTCAGACCGATATTTTACGAAGTTTTTTACGATTTAGTCCGATTATTATGTTACGTTCTTATAATTATATTGAAAAAAACTTTCGTGTTCCTTTATGAATTTGGTGAATAAAAATATAGCATATTTTGAAACTATTTTTTAAATAGCCCTAATTATTCAAAATGCTCAAAGACAGAAATGAAAATCTAAAGCAAATTATTTTTGTCATTCAATTCGCGAATAATTTTGAACTGCCACATCGTTCTCTGCACACCACGGATCGGGAGAAAATGGGAAAGAGATCAAGTACAACATGTCAACGAAGGTCTCAACTGAATTAAGGGCGATGGTTTTTCTATTCTTTCGCTATTCAAATCACGCATCACTAGGCTAGATCGAAACGAAAGCGAAGCGAGGAAACAGTTATCGTCGTTTATAACAATTTTCTTTATTTAATTCAATATTCAACGAGTTATAAGCTACAATTGTTTGCTAAGGAATTCGTACCAGGTTCAAAAATTACCACGACTATGAGGTAACGAAAAAAAATGGACTCCAAAAATTCTACGCTTAATAAAACAGAATTGTGTAAAGACAGCTCTCTAGTGACCATCTCATTTTCGCTCGGTTGGGTAGAAAGGTTGGGTAGAAAGGTTGGGTAGAAAGGTTGGGTAGAAAGGTTGGGTATTGGGTTGCAGCTGGAGAGAGGAAAAAGGGGACTCTAATATAAGGGAGGTAACGGGTTTTTCCCTGCCTTTACGTTCAACATCGCTATAACAATTACCGGATTATGCTGGTCAAAGCGACCAGAGGAAGTCTGGTCACATCAACTTGTGCCGAGGTCAAGCGAATCCTGTGAAGTACAACTCTCCACAAAACTTACCAAGGGTTCGCGGCGAGAACACTTTGCACTTGATACATTTTCCTCTGGTCATAATTTGAGTAAAAATTGCTTTTATATTGTTGCTGATGTGCGTAATAACGAAGCATATGCTTCTACGCAACTTCATATAATATACCTATCGTTTGATTTCTTAGCACAAAAAGTAGAAGGACATACCATGTTCCTAGGTATAATAATGTATGAGAAGCAGATGCTAAGTAGAAGCGGAGTACTGTATGAATAGAAAGAAACGTCTGAAGTTAATACTTCAAAATATCGTAGCATCTGCCTACGATTTTTTGAAGCATTACCTCAAGAGGTTACTTTTCCATGAGTACGATTCAGGATAGATACTCCATTTCTACTTAGCATCATCTTCTTATACATTACGACTAGTAGGATGTAGGTCGTGCTACACCTTCTACTTTTTGTGCAAATAAACAAAGCGATGGCTACATTACATGTAGCAGTGTAGAAGAATTTGCTTCATTTTTTGTATAGCAGTCATTGTGGACTAAGGGCTTACGAGGAAACTCGAAAACTGAACTAATTAAAAAACAAATTAATAAAGAAAACATTCTTTGGTTCACGAAAGGAAATAAGCTTATTGTTCCACACGATCATACGCAGTTTTTACATCACGAGGGAGCAATGTGTCTTCTCCTGAAGCTAAAAACCATTCTTGTCTCATTTAAATAAATCATATAATATTGTGAATGAAAAACTATGTGTAGCGTATTTAACTAACAACCGCAGTTGTAGAGATAAAACTACTGCCTTCAAGTTTGAATGACAACTTCTACAAACACTGTACCATTGAGAAGAAACATACCCAGAATTAATTTTCAGGCAAGAAAATATCTCTTAGGTCAGTAAAAAGACATAACATTCTTAATGGTAGATACAACACTTGTTCAAGTTTTGTTCTATTAGCGGTACAGGCCTCGATGTTTTTATAGGTCGAAATTTAAACATCTGATGTAATTTGGTGTTAAACTTAGAACACGTATATCACTTTCTTAATTTCTCTAACTTAGCGCTTTACACACTTTTTACATTCTCATATACGTAGTATAAAGAAAGTATTGTAATCGTGAAAAAATTCGAAAGTGAGATTTCGACAGATATACGTTTTGGCGATCTGTGATTCTGAAAAAGTGTTGTTTCTTGCATAACGTCCCTCCGTCTGTTCGTCTGTGCGCAGCGATTCTGAGTAAAGGAATGGACCAATTTTATTCGCATTTCGTATTTACGGTAGAATTTACTTGTTGTCGATGCACGTGCTCTATTTTTTTTCTTTAAAACAAAGGGTACTTCACGTGAAGGGCAAAGTACTCATTTGAATGTTTCTCAAAACCGGCTCCAACGATTTTGCCTAAATTTTCTGTACGTAAAGTACAATTAATATGCATTACATCCGCATTAGCGGTATTTCGCTTGAAAGCTTTGTATAGACGCAGTAAAATAATTTCTGTCTGCTACACTTACATATTAGTTTACTGTTTCAAGAAGCTTGAATAATATTAAGCAGTGTAAATGGACCAGGCAGACGTAGAATACACTTTTCGTGAACTGAAATGAAAGATATGATAATGATAAAATACACAGAACGACTGCAAACGCACTGCAGGTACGAAAATTCATCAATTTCTGTCTACAACCAAATTACATTTACATACAACTTTTACGATATTTATAAGACTGATATGTCGCTATATGATTTGAAATAATATTCTGAATATTAATTTTACTTTCAAATTTCAAATCAACAATGACTTTGAGCAGTTCATCTAATGACTTTTGAGCATGAATAGACCACTAGAAGACGACCAAAATATAGAGGGACCACGTCAGAAATGACCCTTTCACTATTGAATTTTTTCTTCCTTTATGCTGCAGACGGAGAAACGTGTATGAGAAAGCATATGCAATGGTTTTGCACAAATAGTTTGTCTTTTGTTCTACTCTGTCATGGTGTCATTTTATCTCCTTCGGGAGACAATTCCGGACATGTGTAACTTGAGAACTTTTTGTTCCTGTTAATGTGCTTTATTATCCCTCCATCTAAACAGGAGTTCTGGGACATTCTGTATAATCTGCAATCGAATAACGCATTTCAATAATATCACAATGATTCTTAAAGAAGCGATATTACGATGCGATGTGGATCCGCGTTCGTCCGCCGAAGGACAAGACGTTTCAGTCATTCGTGATTCTCTGAGTGGAATTAGAATGCGTCGTCAGTGTTTTCCTGTCTCGTATTCCCAACATTGATTCAACAATTTTACATACTTTTGAACACAAAACATCGAATGCATTGGATATAAACTTGTTGTCCGGAGTAAGTGACATATTCATATATTCATCAAAGCAAAGATAAACTAGTGGTGCAAAACCATTGCACATACTTTCTCATATACATTTCTCCGTCTCCAACATGGTGACAAAAATTTATATAGCGAAAGGGTCATTTCTGGCGTTTGAGAAACATTCCAAAGAGTACTTTGACCTTCGTGTGAAGTACCCTTTGTTTTAAAGTTTAAAACAAAATAGAGCAAGTGCATCGACGAGGAAATTCCACCGTAAATACGAAATGCGAATTAAATTGATTCATCCATTTACTCAGAATCGTAGCTCACAAATGGACGGACGGATGGACGGACGTTATGCCAAGAACCACTTTTTCAGAAGCTGGGGTCGTCGACGAAATCTCGCTTTCGAATTTTTTCACGATTACAAAACTTCCTGTATACTTCGTCCATGAGAAAGTAAAACCTATCACTGAAAATTGAAATTTTGACCGGATGTAGCTTTTGTATTACAAAGGCTCAATAAGAAAGAATTTTTCGAAACTACGATTTAAAGGGGTGATTTAAGATGAAAAGTGTGTCTTTTTCGATTTTTCACTGTATCTGAATAAACAATTACGTTATCGTATGTAAACGTGATATTTCTGCCTAAATTAAATTAAAACGAAGACTAAGCTAAATCATGAAAACTCTTGTGGGAAGAAAGATCAGATGGACAAGATTCAAAAAAACTACAAATGTCACTCAAAATGAAAATTGACAAAAATACTCTCATGAGAAGGGTTCGGAATTTGCAATTTTTTTCCTTTCTATGTCTTTGAGGGATCTGTTTCTAGAAATTTTTTTTAACCTCGTGGGATTAATTTTGTATTTAATTTAATAATGCGTGCAAACATAATTTTGAAGATTTTTGTTCGGCTTCATAATTTTTAGGTTAAATTGCTGTAGTAAAAAAAAAATTACTTGTGCTGTGACTGAAATATGGCTTGTACTGTATAAACGAGCTCAGTGACATTATCCAACAAACTATTTACTCTACCTTAGTAATAAGTAGATACATAAGTAACTTGTTTTTTAATGTATATTTCGAACTTTTTAGTGAATTCAATTGGATTTTAGTGCATATATTGTAATTTTTAGCTCATATTTTGTACTTTTTAGCTCATATTTTGAACATGTTCAGAGCATATTTTCCGTTTTTTAGTGCTTGTCGATCCCAACCCTGTTCATGGGACACTCCCGTAGAGAGATTTTTCAAAATGTCCCCAAAAGCTCATCTGGACAGCTGATGAGAAGCAGTGATGCCTTGACAGCTGCTAAGCGTCTTCCAGCGCTCTGGCATGTTAGAAGAGGGTGCGGTGAGGGGAACGTTCCTGATGGTTTTCGCGTCCGCACGACTGCGGGTTGGCTCTTAGCCATCGCTTATGACGTCAGACATGCGACTTTTGCTGAAATAGTAGCGACGAAGCCATAGGAGCGTAACATAGTCGTGGGGAACTTGTGGGTGAACTCACAAAAGAGAAGATTTCAAGATTTGTTGGTCGATGTTGAAATTTAAAAAAATGTCGCATGAGGATACGATGTAGAGTAAATAAGATATTCCTTAATAAAAGTGAAAAAAAAATTCGATTCCTCTAACATTGGTTTAAGTATTGTTTGAAGGACAAATCAATAGCTATAGTCATTCATTACTTAATTGGTTTTTCGTAGGAANTCGATTCCTCTAACATTGGTTTAAGTATTGTTTGAAGGACAAATCAATAGCTATAGTCATTCATTACTTAATTGGTTTTTCGTAGGAATTATGTTACCATAGTGTATCGCGTGTCTTTTTCCCATATAACAAGAACACATAAGATAATTGTTCTTAATATAGAAAAGCAATAGCCGAGCTTCAAGTTTTTTCTGTCGAGCACGTCACAAGAAGAATTCAACAACGAAGTTCCATCACTTAACTATTCGATACTATCTGAACTGTGTACGAAATATCCCCAAAAGATTTGAATATCCGCAGAAGATTTAAGCATGATAATTTATGTATGATGGTATATTGCATGGTTGAATGTTTAGCCGAAAGAATACTGATCCATCAAAATCTTATCGTATCGAACAGTCTATTTGGAACTCGAAATTATTTTTGAATGTATCATTTGGTTGGAACACATAAGATTGGTGGAAGGAATCATATTTCGACCCTTCTTAAATCACCGAAACATATCATACTGATTTTAAAGTTAAAGTCATCAAATCTAAAAAAATATTGTTGAGCAAAGAACATTATCCATTACACACAACATAACTTGTATCTAAGGCCAGATAGTGTCATCAAGATCATGTGGGGATAAAGTATAGCCCTGTATTACATTAACAACCACAAAGTATTCATCGTAATTAGTTCCCTAAATTAAATTAATGGTAACTAAATGCTCAAGAAATTTTAAGATCATAAAGGTAAAACTCGACAGCTTCAGATATAGGAGACGTTAATAAGTCGAAAAATTGAGTCAGAAAGGAATGTCTATAATGAAAATTTATTGTCAAGAAAACAAATTGAAACTACGCAACACCACGTGGAGGACCATAAACTACTTGACTCTCTAGGACCAAGCAAGGGAACACCCCATAAATCGCGTTTTAGTGATGCCAGAGGAAAATAGGACTGATTCTCACATGCAATATATAAATAATATTACTTTTCATTCTCTCTAAATACACTCTAATGAAAGAGAAACAAAACTGTAATTTCGAAGTAATTTAAGTTTCGGCCGTTCTTTTCCCGTTACGGTAAATGATTTGTGAGTTTCCTTCAAAAATCCAATGAATGTAAATCCTAAGCCCTCTGAAATCTCCTAGAAATTTCGTCCGTTTCAGAGAAACTAATTACTTTTAGGGACTAGGTTATAAAGGTGACCGTTTTTTGTGGAAAATAATAAAAGGTCTGTTCACAAAATGAGGTAGAGAAAATCACAATTTATGGAGCCCCACAAGGAAAAAGTTTAGAAAGAATTGTTTCCGTAGTAAAATGAAATTTTACAGTTTCGAAGTGTTTTCACAGAAGTGAAAGGATGTAAGAATATAGATGTTTCAGAACACTCGAAAATATTTCTGGAAATTGATGAAATTCGATTCCTTTTTACGATACTTAACACCAATCACTCAAACAATTACAAACAGTGTTCGAATAATAGAAAATGTAGGTCGGAAACTTTTGAAGCTCGTGTATTCGTATTTCACCTCAGAACTTTATAAAATTGTCGGGAAAGTATCATTACATTCAAGGGGGTGCATTGAAGGACCTCAAAGTTCTTGTAATTTGAGAAATATATTAATTGAATATAGCTAATTCTAATATTAAATCCGGAAATGAAACAAGAGATAATTAAATAGATAAATCGACCTTTATATATCTTTAAGCAGTCTTATGATTTTAAAAACACATAAAACACACGTAACACATAATATAATTTATTGTTGTGATACGAATACAACTATTAAAACACAACGCACCTGAATATGTCTGCATATCTGTGAGACGAAACGCTGTGTACACAATTTTTAAAAAGTTCTTAACCCAGTTTTTTGACATGTCGTGTTTTAATAGTTGTATTCATAACACTACAATAAATTACATTACGTTTGTTTTATGTGCAGTTTTTTTAAATATAAGAATGTCTGCTTAAAGAAATATAGAGGTCGATATATCTATTTAAATATAATTTAGCAGACGTTAAATTACATCATCAGGAGATAATTAAAATAAATTAATGGAAACAGATGATTCACCAAACTGTTTCGTAGAACCATGTACAAAATTAATCCTCATTGACTATCATGAGAGGTGGAATTATTTTGGAACTAATCATAAGAAGTAGAATTGGGGGGGGGGGAGGGGGAATTCAAAAGTGGGGGATTCCCCACCCCCAACTTAAATTCGAACCCTTATTACAACCGATAAAAACCTTGAGAGCCGACGTAACATTGAGAGCCGACTGAAAAGAAGACGAGGCGATGTATTTTAATAGCTCGGATTGTAATATGTCACAGAAGCCAGGAAGTAGCGGGAAGAAGAGCAACATCAGAGAGGAGAGGAGAACAGACGGCAAAAAACGCAGAAACAACAGGAAGAGCCCTCGCGCCACGACGCGTGCGTTAGTTACACGCCTTCGTCACACATGATTGGCTTGAGGATTTTAGAAAGGAACCGTATGGTGTCTGCAATACAGACACGAAGAACCCAAACAATTCCATTAAAATAATTTAACTAATAAATAGCATTACTGCTTTCTGGTTCAAGTTGCAGATTTACGATTTTTCATTGCATAGAAAAAGTGCGGGCAAAGAAATAGTTCAGTCATGATTAGCAAAAGTAATGTGCATAGAAAAAAGTCATATAGAAAAAGTGAACTTATTACGATGTTTCCTCAGAGAAAAGTACCTTCAGCCACAGTTAACTAACTTCGGATTCATAATACTTGAAAGAAAAAAAAGACAGAACTGAGTTAACATGGTAATATACATTTTCTGTACCTAGAAAAAGCCGTAACTTCTGCTATCAAGTCTACCAACATACAAACTAAATATAACACTAAATGAAAAGAAAAGAATTTTTTACTGAAAACTTTAGAGATGGCATATTTATAACAACACCATAAATTTAATTTACATGCAATTAGTCCTCTTGGACATGACGCTTTCGTTAACGATACTTTTTTGCATCGTTAAAAAAGGATGAAACTTTCTAGATTAAAATACACAGACCATACCTATATCAAAAAGCTGACGATAAGCTTGAATTTATTCAACTTATCATGATCAGTAGACAATTTCGAACACGTTAACCAACCAATCTGAGGAAGAATCGTGGATGTTTGTACTACTGCAAGAGTAGAGGCGGGGGTGAATCAAACTGCGTATGACCACGTGGAGGACAATAAGCTAATTTTCTCTCCGGAAGCAAGCAAGGGACCATCCCATCAATTCCGATCAAGGGTTCCAAGGCAACAGCGGGTTTAACACTTCAGCACTTTACTCCTAAGAATAAAAATAGTTCGGTTCGTGTTATAATATTAACATAATACCAACAAATTTTTATTTAACAAAACAAAATATATTTCAGCAGTACTATTATTATAAAATATAGATTATTCGGAAAGTATTGTTTATAAATCTTAAATATAAAAGTATTTCTAATTTCGAGATGTGTTATTTTAATAGATACCGCCCCTAGACACGAGCCTAGCGAGTATGTATAAAAAAATCCACCTCTCCCCGAAGAAAACCGGAGAAAAATCCGGGCCAGGATGGGCTGTTGATGTCGTCCAGAAGAGGGTGAGGGAAATTTTTCGGACCGGTTGCTGACCACCCAACATGACATCCGCAATAGTGGATTTACATGGATAGGAACTATACTAAAAGTCGCTTAACTAAGAGGAAAAATACGCCAATATTTGCTTGAAATATCCGCAGAACTGATATAAATATGAATATTTTCCATTCAAATCATTTAATCCATCTAAATTAGAGCTAATAAAACATTACTCCTCAATTCTCATTTTAAATTTTGAGAAAACTCCCGGACCTCCGCTACTGAGAGGGTTGTATACTACACTATCTGCTCCGACACTTCCAGATTTATCCATAATATTTCACACCTCCAAATTTATCGACAATATTCAAATTTTAGAGTCGGAGTGTGCATGTTTCCTTGTGAGAAACGAAGCTTGTCGTCAACCTCAACAGATCTCATAAATCGCTTTCCTCACCGGTCAGAACAACACTAAATCTTATGTTTGAAAGGAAACGCTCAAAAAGATGGAATGATGTCGTGTACTTGGAAGTGTTTCATTAGAGACCTAATTTTCTAACGTGGGAAGAACTGTTGTATGCAGTTTAAAAATGAAGTACTTTTTTGTTTTTTTCCTTGTTTCATATTTTTAAATGTTGATATTAAATGTAATATTAACAATAATATCAGAATAAGCACAAAAGTCATTTGGCACAACATTCAGCTCGATTCATGAGGATTCTACGCGAAACGTCGTAAGTGATGAAAAAAAAATTAACTGTCGTTACTTTCACCTTTAGTCTTGATGATGTTCTACATAAACCAAGTTTCCGATTACCTCATAGTTCACGTAAATTTGTAGACGAGTTCTTTTAGAATTTTCGTGGAATTTTGATAATGGAATTGATTCAGAGGTTACTCGTTTGTTATATACTAACAGCTATTTAAAGCAAAATAAAAGAGATTGTTAGCCGACTTAAACGCCCATGTGATGTAAAAATCATTTATTTAGGGGGGGGGGAGAATGATTCAGAATTCGGGGCACTACATTTCAACTAGAGTTAAGTTAGAGCAACCCAACACCACCTATAGCCAAATTACAGAAGTTAAACTTATTGAATATGAAAAATACATTAATTTCAATTTGCAAACAACTTCCTTGGTTTTTTATTTATTTACCTAATTGTACACAGATTCGCGTTACCCAGGTCTTCGTTTATTACTTCAATTGATGTTTATTATACAGGAACCTTTACAGCCCAACCCTCATATATTGATTATTTTAAACATTAATTTATACAAACAGCACGGAAGTAATAACAGACAAAGAAGAAAATAGCAGCAACGTAGCCCTTCCAGGAATATAAAACTCGAAATATAATAACGACAAATCAATCCCTATTTTATATGAACAGACATATATTTATTCTAAAACACAAATAAATAAAATAACATACATAATGTTTCAATCCTTGTTGTGGATCATCTTCAGGCAAATCGACAAATAAGTATGTTATTTGTTTTTGTGTTTTAGTGTAAATATATGTCTGTTCATAAAAAATAGGGTGGTTATATTTGTCATTAATTATATATGCAGACGGAAAATATGACTAATTCACGAAACATTGTACTCGGAAATAAAGGATTCAAATAAAACTCCGCCCAGCCTCCGCCCCTTTTATATCGCCACCGTTTTAATTTGCAAGATAATTGAAAAATTCAAAGAAGTTTCTTTCTTCAGAGAGACTTTTTGATGAGTTTCTAAATTCATGGAGTGACGTCACATTGTGGCTTGACTTGAATCAGGTGATTATGGCGAGCAGACGGACATCCTGTTATCTCGACATCCGTCTGAGAAAAGTTTGTGTATCAGTCTAGACAGAGGCGGGAGATCCCTTTTTTTGTGGAGACAAAGTCCGTGTACTGACGATCTTATTTATCTTGAAATTGTTTGCCCAAATGCTTCGAGTCCAAGGAAATGAACAGGAATGTAGATTATCGTACGCAAATGTCTCAGAAATTTTGGCTCATCTTCTGCGTAACCGAACGGAGTAATTACACTAATGAAGTATCGTATTTAAGAACATTAAGAGATGTGTCGGCGATTTCCTAATATTCCATCTGTCACTCTTTCCTTTCCGAGAAAACAATTTAAAAATTTAATCAAGAAAAGAAACTACTTGACTCATTTGAAAACGATATTTCTTGACTTCTGACAATCGACAGCTCTGACGCGTCTAACAAAGCGGGTGTAATCAATGTTCGTAGGGAATTGCACGTAAGTCATGCAATGATCCATTGTGAATTATAATATACTGTTTATAATTGTTCTGTTTACATTGTTTAATGCTAGATACGAAAACTTTCCTACAACTGGGATGTGGAGGAAAGCAGCATCTACCATTATTCAGCTCAGTAAAATAGTCTTGATAAATTAAAATAAACTTTCATATTATGAGCGCAGATTCATTCAATTTCCTGTGTGATTGAAACCTGCGCGTAGCATTAATTTATATTAAAATTATTCCATCGTTTAACAACGGGCTGATTCACATATTCCTTCACGCTATCAATGCAGAGGGAGTCCGAATATTGTGACGAGTATCATAAATTACACAGAATCTACGATAATTTGTTAAATAAGTTTAGTACTACGAATACTTGTAGAACGGAGCAAAATTGCACAGAACTGGACCCGAAACTCCTTGTTTGAATCCTCGAAATTTGTCACGTTACTGTGTTAAGTCATGAGTGAAGAAGTGACAAAGGGTGACCAGACGTGGGGAAGATAAAAAATTGCGTCCGCGCTGACTGAAGTCACGTTTTGAACTATTCACGGAACTTAAGCCAGGGCCACACACATGCCAACCCTCGCCGAAGAGTCATCGGCAAGTATTTGCGAACCCATAACTTTCAAAATATTTCAAACACTGGACGGAGGGTCAAAACTTTAAGTTACTTGTATCGTCTCCGTTAAATTTGTTCATATTGAGATTCATATTATTCATAGGAGAAACCGTTACTGTCACCCTTTTGTTGCAATTATTATTAAATCCAAGTTTGGGGAAGTTGTGTTTAACCTATAATTATTGTTCAGCAATACGGGAACAATTTTCGGAGCTTTATTGTAATTAAAATAGGACTTAATAAAATATAGCTATATGTCGTATATATTTTATGCCACATAATGTAACAACAAAATTTCATAGCGACATTAATAGCCTAAACACACGCGGCATGCTGAGTTAAAAGAGAATAGGTTATAATTGTAATAAAAACTTCAATAAATATTATTTCCAGCTCATATAACTGTTATAATTGTATAGTTGTTGCTCGTATTATATCTCCACATATTTGCTTACATACAGACTTGATTGAATTACGATATAATTTTAGCCCACTATGGGCGTTCTTTGACGAATGTGTAGCCAGATCGACAAGGAAGGTGGCTCCTTGGTCTTGGACTCGGGACTGGAAGGTCCTTGTCGTTCGCATCTACCAGCCTTCCAATACCTTCCAGCAACTAATATTTGACTATCCTTGCCAATGATGAAGCGGCCACAACACTCGCCAACTTTGGAAGGTACTTGACAATGATCGTCATGTGTGTGGCCTACGCTTTACACGAACTATTGACAAATATTCACCACAGTGGTTCCAACTAATTAATAATTCATTCTACTGATTTTTACTATTCGAAGAGGACACTTATTTTGTGATTTTAAAACTTGATTTAGATTGTCGTTTGACTCTTTCTTTGACAAGGATCACACTGACCTCAGTCACGTGATGCGACTCCGTTAGAACAGTATTTTCCAGTTTTTGATGAATTCTTCTTGTAAATGCCCCGTAAGAAATTAAATCTTAACGTCACTGCGTTCCTATTTACATTTGCTATGTATTAGGTTTTTTCCGCTATGTGAAGCCAGTATTTTTCCAGGATATAAAAAAAAACATAAACCCGTGAAAGTTTCTCCATATAAACCCATAGTAATTTAAAGGCAAATAATTCAAACTTTTGCGCCGTAAATGTATGAAAATTTATCGCCACTAGATAGAAAATGGTTCATACTATCATTTGAAACATTTTTGGGGGGAGGGGGGTTCGCAAGTTTAGTCGCTCCGACAGATATAATACATTAAAGGTAAAAAAAGAAAAAAGAATTGTTTATATCTGTCCCAAATTTTGAGATGGGGTGAGAACCCATCTAGTACCACTTGAACGTTTAGGTCACATGTAAGGGTAAACGATCTTTATTTTTCCTTGCATTAAGGAGTTTTTGCATAGCGTACCAGCAAGCTATCGTATACGCTATCCCCATGCAAGTTATTTCTGCGCATGATCAGAAGTTAGTGGTACACTAACTCTCCTAGCGTAGTACGTTACAATGCCTCTGTTTGCGTATGATGTGAGCGGTACGCTAGTGAGATAGTGCATGGCGGTGTCTGGTCAGCATTTGAGGTTATGTTGAGAACTAAGAGGGTATACGAGAGATTTGTTGGTTGTGTGTACCGTATGAGCACGTTCTTGTGTACTCGCAGTATAATTTAATTGTGTACGCTTGCATAGAAGTAGTTTGTTTGGGTTTACAATTTTTATTATGATTTAATTCGAAGGTTCGCTATGCAAAATGCGTCGATTGGACCATGTACGTTACGCGGTTAGCGTCATCAACCTAACGTATACGTTAGGAAGCGTGTACGATATGCAAAAACTCTCTATTGCCTGCTAAATAAATTCGCCGAATTGCATTTGAACACGCGTCTTTCTCTCCCCTTGTAGTCAGTCGCTCGACGGCGAAAGTTTCAGCAACGGCATCTGAGGGCAGAATGGATCCGGAGGGTGCTGTTAGAAGGCAGGGCTGAGGAGGGTGTGCAGGAGAGGAGCGAGTTGCGAGAGAGGGGCCGGAAGGCGGAACACAAGCGAAGGCAGGAGCTGAGCGCCACACGTGCTAGCCACGTGCGCGACGCGGCATCTTCCGGAGACAACGGAGTAACAACTAAACGCCGCCGAGATGAGACGCGTACCTGCGAATATTACGATTGTTCGAATTACAGAAAATGTAGAGGGAAGGGAGACTTCTTAAAGCTTGTCTTTTCATATTTCAACACAGTATTTAAAAAAAATCAAAAACATGTTGTTATATTCGGGGGAGGTGTGTATTTAACAGAATTTGTTTATTTAATCTGATATAATATACAGTATGTAAATAATGTGTGACTTTTGTATGTTTTTTCTCTGTTTTATATATGTTCACGCTTTACGAAACTGTTTCAACATCCATCGTTCCTCAGTCACATAAAAAATCACTAGACGTCACGTAAAAAAATCACTAGACGTCACGTAGAAAAATGACTGAGAAAAACTGGATGCAGACTGTTTCGTTCAATTTGTAAGTACTTTTAAATATGTATGTAATACAAACGTCTAATTTATTGTACTAATAAAGATTTCTAAAGAGTCTCATGATGTGCATTTATTCCATGAAACATTGTTGGCTCATTAGTTGAAATTAAAGCTTAATTTGGACTATTATTCATAATCACGAGAAGTGGCATTATTTTTTCCTGGATGGGAATAATCATAAGATGAAGGAGTTGGGAAAATATCAGACGGCGGGAAATGTCCTGTTTTCCCCTCCTTTAATACGTTTATAGTTTTCATCCAGCACAAAAACTGAATAAATTCATGGGAATTTGTATGGCTTTACAAAATTTACGAACATTGATTACAACTCTTCACATTCCGGAAACCGTATATAATACCTTTTTGGTACCGATTCCAAAATATACAATTAGATAAATTACGTTAATTGCTAAAAAATTGAATATATTTAAAAATTAATTGACAAAGTGATAACCATTTATTAACTCTTTATAAATATTTAATGCGACAGAATTTAATTTGCATGATTACGCATTTATATAGAATAGGGCTCAATCTTATATGATATTTCATTCTTTGGTTTTATAAATAAATAAAATTATCGTTGGAAAACGGTTATCAATCGCATGTTACCTCGTGGGGGACAAGAAAGCGCTTTACTCCCAGGAAGCAATCTGGGAACATTCCGATCAAGACCCTAAGGCAAGGGTGGATTTATTACTTCAGGTATATTCATGGCATACGCCCACAGAAATAAGAATAAAAATAATTAGTTTCTTTTAATTATCTTTCATAAATCGTTATCCAAAATGTGTTCAGTGATTTTATTTTAACCCCGCAATTTCATTCAAATTTAACATTTAGAATGTTTTTTTCAGTTAAATTTTAAATTAAATTAAATTAAATTTAAAATTTTTAAATTTATTTATTGTCAAAAAACTGTACAAACTGCGTATCACCACGTGGAGAATAATAAACTAATTCACTCTCCGGAAGCAAGCAAGGGACCATCCCATCAATTCCGATCAAGGGCCCTAAGGCAGAGGCGGATTCAAAAATTTCAGCAAAAGTTCCTAGATAAGATAAAAAGTTAGCTGCGAGTTATAATACATATATAATGTCAATATGTTTGTAATTTAACGCAAATATGTTTGTAAATTTACATGTACAAGTTATTATCGAACTATAGATTATTCTGAGTATAGAGTTGAAAAAAACAACACTAAATTCACAAATTCGCATTTCGACTCTGATATTTAATTCGAGCTATTAAGAACAACCAAACGGTTGAAGTAAAATTAACTCTTTTCAGATTCAGCTCCATAGTCTAGAATTTTTTTCAATAACTTTAAGTTGAATAAAATATGGAGATTCTGAATCGGTTCTTAATTTCAGTCCAGGCCGATTCGTATTTTCCACAAAACAGGGCTATAAAAAAAAACTAATGAATGTTTTTTTTGCACGCCTTATACAATCACCACAAAATTATGTTCGTAGACATTATCCAGATGGTATGAATTCACAGATCCCCAAACACTGGATGTGCAGAAGTGCAATGAACGCTTCAAGGCGACCCGGATGATGAGTCTGTAAGAAACACATGCTGATGCTTCTACCACGAAATCAGCACGCGCCTCACATTTTAAGGTGGTAGTTCAAAAAAAGAAAACCTATGTCGTGAATACTCATGTTGAAGCTGGGCACGCAGAATAAACCTTGAGGGCTTTAAAGTAGCAGTCGACATATTAAGCTCCTTTCCTAAAACCTATAGTTAATCACAGTATTTAATCCCCATACGTATAATTTATATCAACAAACCGGTTTTTTAAACTCGCTTTTAAACTTTCCTTAGGAAAACCGTTATTCGTGATTGGAATATAGGGGTAGGGGTATGGAAAGTTTAAGCTCCCTCCCCATGTTTTGCGTACAATACAAGGGTTGCTTTTGTAAGTCAGTTGTTGCGGAATCTATTGTTGCAGGATCGAGAAAGAAACTAAGTGCAACAAATGAGTGGAACTCGAGGATTATCCACTATGGAAATTTGGGCATTATTAAAGGATTTTCTCATTTTTCCTCCAATTCGTCTGTCGAGTCCTGAATTTCCTCAAACTCTCCAGAATATCGCTGTTAGGAGCCCAAGATGGCATTTTAGTGATAAACCAAACATATTAACTACTGCACATACTATCTAACAGAAAATAATACTGGCAATATCTTCTTAGTCACTTCATCTGATTGATATAACGTAGTACACTTGTTATGGCATACGAATCAATTTAAATGTATGGGCTGTTGCTGTAAAAATTAATTACTTGTTTGTTCCATCTTCATATCCATTTTTGTACAACTTCTCGAAGAGTACATTGAGAGACATCATGAATAGGTATCTCTGGTTGATATAATACCCAAAACAAATTTTCTCACGAACATACCGGTCAAGTTTATTAATATTATCGACGTTTCGGCTCTGCAATTATTTAGGAGTTCACTGTTCGGGGAGTCACTTCTGGAACTACACGAGACGGAGATGTTTCTGGGAGCTACATTCCTCTAGTGCCTTATTGTATTTGGAAAGTGTTGACTTAGGACACACACATTGAGGTTATGTGTATTCCGGCAAATCTTTCACTTTATTTTAATTACCCGGTATACTTCTTAGTTTAAATTGTAAGTACATGTGCCCTCTTTCTATTATATCGTTGAAACTTTGTGTTAGATATTTTGAATCTTTGTATACTCCTTATATTGTAGTCTTGAGAAGATTTCGAAAATATTACTTAATTTGCCTGGTATTTTTCGTGTCAAATTTTAAAAAAGTTTTTTTTTTTTTTTGAATTTCCTAATTAGGAGTGGGACGAACCAAAATTTTGTGTGTGTCCACATACTTGGTAGAAAAAGTATCTGTAGTGTTGGCTGGAGACCTGGAATCGGGATGTGGATGGCGAACCAGTGAATGGCAATGTCGGAGGGAGCAGGACTTGGGAGTTATGGCTTTTACAGACGGTTTACTGCCGTGGACGCTGCCAAAGAGTTGTTGCCTGTATCGCTCAGCAACACAGCGCTCCCAACTGAAGTTCGTACAATAACCGACTTCTGAGAAGACTTGTCTTTAAATGTCAGTGTTCCTAAATCATCGGTTTAACCCGGTTTCCTACGAGGTGAAGTAGTTACAGTACTACAGTGATATTGGGGTGAACGCTGCTTCGTTACGGTTTGTGGTTTTCGGAATCAGCGTGTACGAGTAATACATCATTAGCTACTACACAAAACGTTTTGTCCAAAGAAATAGTGAATAAATTTCTGATAATTTCTATAGTATTTTAACATTATTTTAATATCAATTCCATGAAAATGAGTTTGTTAAAAAATCGAGTTTAAAAACAAAAAATTATGCCATTATAGTATATCATAAGAATTCGTCTTCTCTTTAACTTTCTCTATATCTACAAGAGAGTTGTCGTAGGAACGATTACAATTTTAAATTAAAATTCCCCTCAGCTATTTGGTCACCATTTTTAATGTTAAGAGATAATATACATACAAGTGAATGGTATAGATTAAAAATGATGCGCTTAATTCTAAATTGAGGTTTATGTTGTATTGATCCAGTAGTTTAAGGGAAGATTACTCCACATTAACAGAACATAGACAAGTAGCTTCACCTGTTTTTTATTATAATTTCAAAGAAATTGTTTGCTAAACTGAAGCTTATATATTTTTTATTTTTATTTAATTGAAATCCCTAAGTTACAAGATTACTTCATATTTGAATATATTAGAAGCGAAAGGCACAAATGTAATATTTTTACAACGTATTAGCAAGAGCACTCGTATTAGCAAGAGCACTTAGATGTAAAATCCACCACATCCGATTCGCGTAATATTTTGAAATGGAACGGAACTTTCGAAATATTGACAATTTCTGTTCCAAGTTACATTCAACATTTCCTTAGTGAGTATTTCTTGAGCAATATTATCTTTTTCTACTTGTCATAATTAAGTTGATAATACAGTATTAACATTAAATTACTTAATCTTAATGAAAATATAAGAACTACTACAAAAGCTAGCAAACATATTATCAATAATAGATAAAATATTGAAAAAATTTACAATGTTTCATAACATAATTATGCAAGTTTTTCTAAGTGTATAAGAAACGTTGTTGCATTGTACGACCTCTTTGTGGTTTGTGGTCTCATGTCGTTGAAGTGAATCCATTTGCGCCTCACTCCTTCGTAGAGTTTTTTCACTACCGTGTTGTTAGCGCAACGTCACATCAACCAAAAGTCACAGAATGTGAAAACAATCAATTTCTTTCAAAATACTTCAATGTACCACACTACATACTCTTCAAAATTAACCCGATAAAAAATAAAATTTAACTTCGAACATTTACGCACTAATTCGTACGATTTTAACCGACCACGTAATGTCAGAAAGTAGTTTTGAGTTTTTTTTTCGTTAAGACAGAACCATCACTGAGTTAGATACCACGCAAAGGATGATTGCTGGAAGAAGTTTACAGATATTTATGTTCGTTGATTGAATATGTAAAGAAAATGGCTCAGAGTGGAGTTTAACCTTCGAGAAGTCACTCTATTATCTTTTCGAAATATTTACTGGGCATGAGTCAGTTAAGTACAACCGAAAGTGAAACAAACTGAAACATTTGAGGATTTTTGAAAATCTGAAGAGTTCTGTGCATTTTATATTGATGAAACACTACAACCATGAATACAATGTAATAGATAGTGTTCATGAGGAAAAACAATAAATTTCGAGGCTGTTTCAGGCTGTTTCATCCTGTGTATTGGGACCTCATCAGAGGAGTTGTAATAAAATGTTTAAAAGATATAACATAAATTAAAACTTCTACAATGTCGATAAAACATATTGTACTTTCAAGGTATAACATATGATACTTTAAATCTATACTATGTTTTATCAACATTGTACAAGTTGTAATTTACGTTACGTCTTTTAAACATTTATTACAGCATCTCTGATGAGATCCCAACACATGGGACGAAACGTAAGCTGAATGTAATAAATGAATTGAAAAAGTCTTGAAATTTATTTTAATCTTCGTGGTCACTATCTATTACATTGTATTATATTAATAAGGAAATACAAGACAATCAACAACATTAAAAATTGTTCCGGGGGTTCCTTTCTTCTCCTCCTCCTCTTTCTCATCCTCCCCCTACTCCTCCTCCTTCTCCTCCTCAAATTTTCTGGTTCAATAAATAAGGAAATAAAAAATAGTCCAACTCTTGACTCGCACGAAAATGACAGCAAACATTTGGAGATAAGCGTCATGACAAGCCAAGCCAACTGGTTTCAGAAGTATATAACACAATTTTATACGACTTAAATGACAAAATAATTAATATTATAAAATGCAGTTTTTTAATAATAATAATAATAATATTTTAAGAGTTGATCTTTGGTTTTGTGTATTTTCCCTCTTCCGCGTTTGGTTGTCACTGATTCGGTTTTAATATTGGTTTATGTTTTGATTAAAAATCCTCAACATAAAACTGTTTGTTTGAGTATGTTCATGTTCCAAAAAAGAACAAATTTTACTAAATTATATTCGTTCTATTTCATCGAATAATAATATTTGACCAGACAAAATTCTTGCTGTTCGACCAAATTCTTTATTATTACTTTGCCAACGTTACCTTCATCTTACGATATGTGATTGATGTGTGAGGCCATTACAAGGAGAGTGTTATTATACTCGTATGGTATTTTTATCTCAGTGTTAATAGTTGGAGAGAATGTATGTGTCTGTATAAACTCTAGTAAGCCATTCGTTACAGAAATGTTGGCAAACTAATAATAAAGAATTTGGCCAAACAGCAAGAATTCTTCAATGACTGATAAAATATTATTCACAGTAAGGATGTTAAGTTAAAAACGAGATAAAATTGTGTTCTTTTGAAGTTTTTTTTTTTTTCAAAAATCGTTTAAGCCCTAATAGCGATGCTCGAGCGTTTCACTACACTGCTGCATTCTTAAAGAACCTCCGCCCCATTTTCCGACACCAATACCATTACTTGAACAGAAGAACACGAGATATCATGCATCGCTTCAGTTGTCCTGGGCTTCGAAAGCCATTAACACTGACCATTAACAGACTCATCAATTCTATCACACAAAGTGGATATCCCAAACAAATGACTCCTCTAAAGCGGCACTTCATTTACGAGTTCCATTTCGAGACGTGTCTCCGACTTTTCTTCACTGCAGGCAAAGACGAGACGAGTGGACGGATCCAAAAAGTATTGAATGTTGGCTAGCTCTCGTTGAAGAATTTTGGAATATATCCAGATATTGTGAGTGTTTGCATTATATAGCAGACCTTCCATCAATGTTGATCTAGTCAGCTCTTAACTTATTAGACAGTTACACGTCAATACAAAAAAAACAAACATTACACTAGATGTTTGATCTACATTCAAACGTTTGTAATAGTCGATACAACAAAACGAGGGAAGTGAGGGTTTAGTTGAAGATTTGTGACGTTTTATTTGATAATAAGCAAATCTTGTGTCTTCAACTTACCACTATTTATTCTTCTCAGAACGTTAGATGTTATTCACGATTCTACAACATCACGAAACTAGAATATGAGTAAGAGTCTCCAGGAAATCTTTTCGTAATCATTTGTTTCTTGTGTAACGCCTATATTTACATTAGAGTGAAATTCATCGGGGTCGTGGTAAAGTTATTGATGCTGTATCCCGTCTTCGTTCATGTTTATTGTATTCAGAAGAGATCAGGGATTTTTAGTAGACAGTTTAATTTCGATTCAAATTAATAAAATGAAATACACACGTAACAATTTCGTAAAAACAATTTGGGTTCTAAACACACATGAGAACACTAATGTGAGAAATCTACAACAATTTAAAATACTCGTAAGTAATGAACTAGAACACCTGACGAAGCATCACATCAAAAGACGCATCACATTAGAATCCAAATTGTTTTTGCAAAGTTGTGACATGTGAAGTGGCGTATGCGGAAAAAAAAATGGGACCTTCGAATAATCTAAGAGGGCTTAAGTTTAGCACTTCGTATTTCGAAACATATAGTAGCTATATCAAAAAATGTTTAAGATTTATGTACGGACCTACTACTTCTCCTGCTTTTAATTCTTTATTTCTTATAAAAGTGTATTATTTGTATTTGGAGGAGGGGGTTTGAGCACACACCCCCGCATGCATGCCTCTGGACCCTTTGCATGCCTCTGGACATGAGTATTTTATTTTATTAATTTGAGTCGAAATTAAACTGTCAGCTAAAAGACTCGGGTCGTCTTTCTTTATTAGTTACATGGCAATATTATTCGATGTATTAACTGAAGCTCGAAAAACTGTTTAATGAAAGCCAACACAACACAAACAAAGACCATCACATGCGCCCATCCAAAGTGACACGGACGCTATTCACTCGCCAGTGACAGCGCGCGGTAAAAATAGCAAAGCGCAAATTTCGCCGAGGAAACGCAACCCACGCCCGGATCCAGAAGCAATCCCACGCGCTACTTACCACTCTCAGGATCCGTATCCTTCCTGCGTTGTCTCCCGAGAGGACCACGCAGATGCGTCGACGGTCTCCAATCTGGCTTCCGAAGCAACGAGCGGCCGGAACAGCGACACTCCGGATAAGCACAAGAGCTCCTTGCCGTGGACAGCGCGCGACTGAGGCGCTGACGAAGGCGGTGGTCGGCGGCGGCAGCGAGCGCGGGCCGCGCGCCCATTGGCTGCGAGACGGCGAAGGAGGCGGCGGAGGCGGCTGCACAGTGGGTGCGAACACTGAAATGTTGAATATTAAACATTGGTAAGAAAACGCATTGCGTCTGCGTGAACAATTAAGAAATTTGGATCAGTCACCCTCACATTTTGTAGTATGTCTTAAAGAAAGAATTCCATTTTAAGAGTTACCACGAAATTTAAAAAACTACAAAATTTTAAATCTTGATAACGTCCCGTAAAATGTATTTCTAAATTCTGAAATTTAAATGGATGTCTTATGTAAAAGCATAAAAAGAAAATGAGAGGTTACACCCTCGGACCAGTCTATTTTCTTTGACTTAAAATAAAACTTTCATAAAAAAGTTCCGATTTACACATAGTATATTTTAGGGGTCACTATGAAACAAATTTTCGGCGGGTTACTCATTAATTTTGTTTTAAAATACGACTTTCATTAAAATTTCGATTTTTAAAAATATGTATAATTTGTCGATACTAATCTTGAAAATAACGAATTTAAATCAACCAAATTATACCGACAATTTTTTAACAAAATACGAATTTTGTGTTACAATAAGTAAACAGATTCTGTAAATGTGAGCAGCGCTCACATTTTGTAATATCTTTGAAATTGCACACATGATGATGGATCGAAACGTTGAGTGATACTTCAAAGTTTCTTCATTGAATTGACATTTTGTAATGCAAATTCTGCCTAATTTGGTGGATTGAAATTTACTATTATATCGACCAATCAAATATCTTTTGAAAAATTTGAAATTTTTACAATTTACTCATTTTACAAAATTAATGAGTAATGCGCCCAAAATTTGCTTGGTAACGCCCCTAAAAAGAACTTTGTAAATCTAAAATTATTATAAAAGTCAAAATTAAACTATTTAAGACAAAACATAATGCGAAGGTGTATCATCCGAAATTGGGAAGGTATACTCTCCCTTTTGCTTTTATGCCTTTACATTAGACTTCCATTTAAATTTCAGAACTTAGAATTGTATAATAAGGGGTAGTTACCAAACTAAAATTTTGGAATATTTTAACATTTTAAAACTTGGTGGCGACCCCAAAAGCGTATTTTTTAAATACAAAAATATTCGTGGAAGTGTTTTTTTTAGACATAAAACAAAATGAGGGGTGCCCTGTGCAAATCAAAAAGAAGCAACTTAAGAACCATCCAAGGGTTCATGCATTGTGACTGAGAAAGAGATTAAAAAATCATCACTGATACGAAATTTGTAGTTGAGAATGGCCAACCGTCAAGAGCAGCAATGGCGGACTTTGCAGGATTTTATTTTGCGAAGGGGTTTGATTTCCGGAGTGCGTGGGAGCATGGGAAAAAAATTCGAAAGTTTGGTAGAGAATGACGAATAATTATGGTTGTAAAAATATAATTTTACTACTCAATACGAATAATAGACATATGTATCAAATTTAATGTGTTTTACAAAATACTAAAATATTTATTTTTACTCATTAGAGTGTTTTTGCACAACGTACACGCTTCCTAGCGTATGCGTTACGTTGATGACGATAACTGCAGAACGTACATGTTGCCATCGATATATTTTGCACAGCGTACCTTCGAATCAACTTATAATAAAAAATTTAAACCCAATCAAACAACATCTATGCAAACGTACACAATTAAACTGTACTGAGTACACCAATACGGCATACACAACCAACAAATCTCTCGCATGCTCACTCAGATATCAACATAACCTCAAATCCAGACCAGAATTCGCCATGACCTCTCTCACTAGCGCACAACAATCATTATACGCAAACAGAGGCGTTGTAACGTCCTATGCAACGTGTACCACTAACTTCTGAGCATGCGCAGAAGTAACTTGCATGTGGATAGCGTACACGATAGCTCCCAAGTACGCTATGCAAAAACTCCCAATTTATTCAGAGGGTGGGTTCTTGAGCCCGGAAGCCCGACGCCCTAAATCCGCCACTTAGAGGACAACAAAATTCCGTCACTTCCATTTGTGATTTGAATAATATTTTAATACACCAGTGGAATAGTTTATCACTGTTCCTGAAAATAAATACGTTTCCAAATTATATGTCCAGAACCAATCAAAACTTTAATCTTTCTCTTAAATCGACATTGTAGTTTCTAAATATTCCACAAACTGAATCTCAACCAGAACAGAAATCATCACTGAAGAAAGAGGTTTTATCAAGAATTTTAAAACATGAATTTTGTAGAAATTGAGTCGTAAAAATAATAATATGAAGATGAAAGTTTATTTGTGATGCTTGTAATGTTAACTATTAATGTTAACATAACTTGACAAAGCGTAATCACTGATAAGAATAGTTTTTTATATAAATCAAAATTTAATGATAAAACAGCAGTAAACATTTAATTTGGTCAAATCATAATTTTCTATATATAAATCCTAAATAAATTCTATTTTCATAACAAGTCTATAATTTTTATATTGATTCAGTATAATTGTTTATTATTAAATTAAAATCAGTAAAGTTAAATTGATGTAGTCTGGTATGATAGTAGACGAAAATTATGTCAATTCTGTCGAGTATTCAATTAGTAAAATTTGAATAATTTTGGAGAGAACTGTATATCCTCGTGGATAGTGTTATTTACTCAATTTTTATTTTGTGAGTAAGTGAACCAGTATGTCCTCTGAGACTCCAAGTTAAAAACATGAATTTCGGAATAATCGAGGTAAAGATTTCCAAGTTTTTGTTTTTGGAGTCTATTAAAACAATTTTATGTCCTCAAAATCAAATTTTTGTATACGAATTATTGGAAGTATGTCTTCAACTAAACAACCACAATTATTAGTTGATTATAATATAAAGTCAACAATTTTTCATCAACGCTTACTTTCCATTTTGAAACAAGACACTCTGAGCAAGTTCGTTCTCTCACACATGGACAATAATATATTAATGTGGGAAGGTACAAGTCTTCCACGGAATACTTCATTTGTGCTTTCGTTTTGCGTTAACGTACACATCTTAAAAACGAAGATACTTCTGATCACCCTCTTCCGTTTTAAAACCATCAAATATATTATGTTATATGGGTTTAAAAATAGTTAAATTGCAACTTCCCTTCGCAATACCAAATGTTTTATTGTATTCATGATTATACGAAATTCAAACTACTCACACTAAAATTTGATTTAAACTTTTTAGCAAACTCTTTTTACAGGGAAAACTGTGCGACCGGAGAAAATATTAATGAAACGATTTTCTTCTATAAAGAATAAATCTGTTGTAATTTATTTATTAAACATTTATGTAATAGTTGTTCTTCGAATTTGATAGATTGCAACCATTGCATTAATTTATATTTCATTATAACTTTTTCTGGCTTCATTCAGGTTGTAAGTTATCTTACATATGAACGATTTTTTTCGATAAATTGATAAACAAATAATTTGTTTGTCTAGCAAAAATAATTTTTCTTTTACAATTTATATCTTGTACGATCTTACGTTTGATCTCTTATGGTGCTTACAGAGAATAGGACTATCTCGTGAAAGTTGAAGATTTCCATTCGCGAGTCCAGAATAAAAGTTAAAAACAACAAAACATTTCTTCTCGGCGTTTCTACGTAATTTACGGGTACGCTGTAGCAAACCCATACGAAATGTATATTTTATATATATTAAGACATTGAGGTACTATCACCTCGTGAAATTACTTATCAAATAAAAATTAAACATTATGTTTATTGTTTTTCAATACTTACAAAAAATATGTAGGACTAATCTGATGATGACAATGGGTCGAAACGTTACTATAACATTTTAACCAATAAATTCTAAAGTATTAATATGTATTTTAACGGATTGTTGTTTTTTAAGTGATGCGAATTTTAAGTTCTCTACTAAAGGTTGTCTGTAAAAAAGAGGGTTGTTTTACTCATTCATCCTCGCGTTTCGGCCCACTGTGAGCGAGAGAGAAGGTGTGGCGCGCGCACGCGACTATTTCGAGCGCGAGGGCGCGTGCGCTTGACACCCGAGCAGCAGGAAGCGAACGGGGACGGCGAGGGGCGGAGGGATTTCATTTGCTTCAGATGGAGGCGTTGATGGAGGATTAATGACAATCAAATGAAGTAAAGGTGAGAGGAAAGTTGCCACCAGCGGGATTCACACTTAGTAAGTCTCCGGGTTTCGGATATTATCACCGGAATACGGATCATGATGGGTCAAGATTTATTAATTTCAGAAGTTAAATAAATGAGATTTATTTAAATATTATTTTAAAAAAGATGTAATTAACTTTCATTATTTAATTTCAGAATTAAATATTATGTAAAAAACATACAATTAAAAAAACATGTAATGTGTTTGTAACTTTTTCTGACAATAAATTTTTTATTATTATTATTAAAAAGGAAAACGGAGAATTCAGTAGACTTTCACAACCAGTGCATAAGTTGAAAGATTTTTTAGACTAAACATTTCTACTAAGTATAGGTAAATAAATAAATGACTTTCATAGACATTAGACACACACGACCGTCTGTTATTCAGTCAAAACGCTTGAAAAATAATTTAACTTACTCGAAAATATTAATATGGAAGGGTTTAAACTGAGTTACAACTGAGCATGCAACTAGGGGTCGTCACAGACAAAAAGGTGGCGACTTCATGCCTAAGTTTTACATGCTAAATGATCTTACACGTTGTAAAGAAATGAGAACATAAATATGTAGAATTTATAATAAATTTATGATTCAAACAAGAAAGTAAAAATGATACCATAAATTCAGGTTATCATTATTAAAAAACATACGAGTATGAGCGTTACATGTCAAATCAGAGAGACGAAAAATATTATGTCCATTGCAACATTTCGGCATTTCTATTATTACGAGATATCTCAATAGCTACTACCCATTTATATTTATTAATGTACACGAATAAATTGTACCAATAAAGATATATATATATNTATATATATATTGAAAAATATTAATTCTTTATATATTATTCATTGAAAAATATTAATTCTTTATGAGAAAAAATATTTCGTAATTAGTTCGTTTCCTTGTTTTGCATTTCTCTGTCCATCCTCCGTCCGTCTTTTATCTCCATCAGATGATACCCCTGACGAATGTTTAACATCCTCCCGGTCATCCCAAATGCGAGGTCAGTAGCGCATGAATAAGGACTCTAATGACTTTGACGTTGGCGAGCCCTAAAGCCCCAAGAACAAAAAGTAGCTCATGAAACTGGATCGCTAGCTCTCAGTGATTCCAGGTATTGCATTTCAACTCGTGTTCAGGTCGATTGAATGTTTCCGTGACATTGCTGTCCCCCGGGGTCGGAATCATCTCTATCTCAACAATTCATCTGTATTACATCAAAACATACGAATACTCGAGGTAATGTAACTTAACCAAAAATAATGAAATATGACTACCTAACACGACTTACGTTCACGAATATAAGTTATGTCCGAATAAATAATAATAGTTGTAACAAAAGCGACTATTTGATGTAAGAAATATATACAATTTAATGATACAACAAGCTAATACAGAAGGTAATATTCGTTCCACGCACTCGATGCAGAAAGAAGAGAATAGTTTCACGAGAGCGAGAGAATTGAATTGATAGCCAATGTTGGCGATAGATTTAAGTTTGAAGCAATTTGAAAGTACTGCCAACATAATGCGAGGTAGTTATCATGACGCTAATGGATGATGGCGAGGTAAAAGCATTGTCTACACCGTGTACAAGTCTTGCACCAACATCAAGCCAGTTAGAAATAATTGTCAAGAGAGCAATTACAAATAGCTCATGACCACATTGAGGACAATGAACTAATTTACCGCTTTAGAATAATATAATAAAGACAGTACGATCCCGTTCATTTTTCCTTAGGTTACATTATCTCTGAGTAAAATTACACGACTTTGAGTATAAGTGGGTAAAGGATTTGAAACAGAAAGGAAAGTGGTTAGTGAGAAAGATGAGATGGAAAACTTCGAGCAGATACGGATCGAGAAAAAGAGCGCGGGATAGAGGAAGCAGGTTTAACCGCGATGTTCGCGTTTAAAAGAGAGATGGCGCCCTGTACTCTAGAGGTATACTCCAAGTCATGGAACTTTGCCGAAAATTATGCAGTACGGCTGCCAACTTCTACGAATTCAAGTTATATCCAAATAAATATTAATAGTAGTAACAGAAGCACTATTTGCTGTGCAAAAATACAAGTTAATAACACAACAAACTGGCATAAGGTAATATTCGTTCCACACGCTCGACGCACAATAAATAGAACAGCGCTACAAGAGCACGCGTATTGAATTGGTGTGAGAGGTTGGCGATGGATTTAAGTTTTCAGACATTCGAACGAGATACAAATATTATTACTCTTATGGACGGTGGCAAAGTAAAAGCGTTGGCTACACTGAGTACCAACATCAAGTCAGTTAGACTGACAAAAAAAGAAATTGATAAATAATTGATTTTCAAGAGAGCTGTTACTAACTGCCTATGACCATGTTGATGACCAGTGATTTTCTGCAACTAAAATACAATAAACTAATAAACGCAATGTCTCCGTTCATGTTTGTTTTTCTTAAGTTAAATTTTCGTGAAGCAAAGAAACATTACTTAGTATATACAAGACTCTATGGAGTTGAGAATATACTTGGAGTGAGCAGCTTATTAAACAAGTGCGTCGGGGATAACGGCATTGAAACGATGATGTTGGTAAGTGACGTAGCGGAAGGAACAGAACCTCCTGTGGGAATCATCGCCTCATGACAGAACCCATATCTGTTTTTGCTTTCGAGGGTCACTTGAAAATGAACACACACCACAGCAGACGCGTGCTTCTAAAGCACGCGTGCCAAATTTTAGCAGATACTTCCAACATCATCTTTTGTTACCAGACTGACGGAGGAGATAAATTACTGAGAATTATTGTTTGAATTCCAGTACAGATGATACAAACTTGTTAGTGCTATTCTTTGTTTCACTATTCTTTGGGTATGTAACTGTCCAAAAATCTTTTAATTAAGTTATTATATTATAGGTTCTTAACAATTCTCGTTCCTTTATTTAAAAAAGCGCCCTTCCTTCTAGTCTTTTCTCTCCCTCTTCAAGTTATCATCCGTACTGGATGATGAATAAATAAAAGGAATTTCTGCTACCAAAAGTATACATTTTAAATATAAATAAACTTTATTGTCAAAAAAGCAGTTACAAACTGCGTATGACCATGTGGAGGATAATAATCTAATTTACTCTCCGGAAGCGAGCAAGGGACCATCCCATCAATTCCGATCAAGGGCCCTAAGGTAGAGGCGGATTTAACATTTCAACATACTCCTAACGATAAAAAATTGTTTGATACGTGTTATAGTATTAACAAATACCGAAAAATATTGTATTTAACAAAACACAGAAAAGTCATTTCACAAGTAGGTAACTATAAATCATTCGCAAAGTATTGCTGGTAATTCGTAACCATTCAATATAACTAAATTCACTACAAATTATTTCAATTCACGCCGCCTCTAAGCAAGAGCCTAGAAAGTCTTTATAAAAAATCCGCCTCTATCTGAAGGAAAATCGGAGAAAAACCCAGGCCAGGATGGGGCTACAGAATTAATGTACACAACCGTGCCAAAGTTGAGTACACATAAAACTAAATTAATATGAGTCATAAGACAACAATCTTGCAAGAAAATAGTTTTTGAAATTGTTATAAGTTATTTAAAAAGTACTACAGCAATGGCGTGATAAAGTACAAGACGGATTTAACTTTTATTAAAATCAATAAATTCTTGTACATCATAGAAGCACTTGTGCAGGAGGTAGTTAATAACCGCGGATTTGAAGAGATTCAATTTCATAATATCTTTTATATTCTTGGATAGAGAATTATATAGAACGATTCCCAAATGATAGGGTCCTTTTTGGCAGAGAGTGGTTGACACTCTAGGGCGATGAATATTACTACTATCGCGAGTATTGTGTTCGTGAACGAGACTGTTTCGAATGAAGCAAGGATGGCACTTCAGTAATTCGGTCTTAATAAACACGACAGTTTCATAAATGTAAATGCAGGGAAGTGTTAAAATATTTAATTCCTTAAATAAAGGTTTACAAGAGATTCGGGGGTCAGATTTACAAATTATCTAAACAATCCTCTTTTGAATTCTGAAAGTTTGGACACTCTGCCCGGAATTGTCCCAGAAGATAACGCCGTATCGTAAATGGGAGTAAACGTTTGCAAAATATACGCAAGGGGAAATATGTGGACTAATAATGTTAACTAAGATTCGTAATGCGTAACACAATTTACTTAATTTGGAATTCAGACTGTCAACATGACAATTCCTTTTGAGACTGTCTTGAATATGGAGATCTAAAAACTTTGTATTAGTAACAGTTTTCAATTGTGTTCAGTTTAACGAAAGAGGGTTAAAGATTTTGTGATACTATTGTGAAATGACATAGACACTGTTTTGTCAGTGTTTATAATGAGGTGATTTACATGGAACCAAGCCGAGAGGTTAGACAAATCTTTTTGAACCTTGGAGTGTTTATATAGTAAATAAGTGCCATTAGCAAAATGGGACATGTTGCAAACTTATGTGGAAGACGACATGTCGTTCACTTACAACAAAAAGAGTATAGGGCCAAGAATTGAACCTTGGGGAACTCCGCGAGGAAGTGACTTTGTGTCTGAAAGGCAATACTGACGTACTTCATTTATAGTATAGGATATTTCGACCTGTTGATATCTATTTTTTAAATAGTAAATCAGCCATTGATGCGCAAGTCCACGAGTGCCAAAAGATTGTAATTTTGAAAGGAGAATTTCGTGATCAGTGACCCGAATGCTTTAGATATATCAAGAAAAACACCCTGAGGATTTTCTCCATGGTCAAGAGAAGTGGTAACATCATCTAAGAAAGAAAATATGACGTTGGTCGTGGAAAAGGATTTCCGATATCTGCGTTGATCGTCAGAGAGAATGTTAATGTTAGATAGAAAACCTAGAAGACGCTTATAGAACAATTTTTCAAGGATTTTTGAGAAAGTGGGTAGTAGATAAATTGGTCGATAATTACCAACATTGTGTTTGTTTCTTTTCTTGTATAAAGGTTTCACTTTAGCTCTCTTAAATATGTTAAGAAACATCTCTTCCGATAAAGATCTAATAAATATATTTATGAGTGGATTTAATATAACGTGGGACGAAAATTTAACAATAAATTCGGGTATATCTATGCCTGTTGAAAATTTGTTTCGTAATGAACTGATGATTTTCAAATTTCACTGGCGTTAGTTCCGGAAGTGAAAATAGAATGGGGTACGTGGGTGGATATATTTGGAGGACACTGGTTTTGAGATGTTGAATTAGTTATTTTACCTACTTCTGAGAAATTAGAATTAAACAAATTTGCGATGTCATGTGGATTTGATATGATTTTGCCATCGTTTAGTAGGGAAATGTTTTCTTAACGATTTTCAGGTGATGTGTAATTTTTAACAATATTCCACGTGGTTTTGGTTCGTTTCTTCGATTTTGTATCCATACTTTTTCTAACCGTAGTATACTTTACCTGTTGTGAAAACTAAGGGATCATTAAAAACATATTTCTCTAACCTGAAAAATCGTTATGTTACATTGAACAATCTACGGTGTTTGTTTGAACAAGGTCTATAAACGCTACTCGCAAAAAAGTCAACTCGAAAAGACCTTGGTCGATGAAGGCCACTGAAATGGAATTGTTTTTACACTCAAGAAAATAAATTGTCAGAAGTATCAACCACCCTTAATAATATAATTCCGTTTATTACATTTACCTGGGAGAAAGAAAAAGGATCACCCTAGTTCTTCCTCCTGTATCCTAATACTTCCGTATTTGTCCCCACTAGGAAAAAAAGGTTTGAACCACGAAAATTCTGACAGGGTAGACTTTTTCTTACTAAAATTTAAAAAGCTACATTATTACTTCAAGAAAATCACACAAACGCATTTTTATTTTCACTTATGATTTAAAATAATCCTTTCTAGGTGAATGATGATAAAGTAAATCCATCTTTTATTTCTTAGGCGATGAAATCGACGTCGAGTGATACACTAGAAATATAATGTTGTAGTTGAGTAGTAGAAATTAGAATGCTTTGTAACTTAATTTTTCATCTAGAAACCTTCTTCAATCAATATATTTTTTCCAAACAAAAGAGAGTAATTACAGTTGGGAAAATTATTTGTCAAATAACCATCTTTTATTAGTATTGGTGAAATTATATTTTGTTGTTTATTTGTTTATTTATTTCTCTTTTATTTAATTTAGAGTCACTAAGTATGGGTTATTCCCATAGACCCCTATTTGGGGTGTCGCCCCAGCAAGTTCCCAGATGACTTTTATTTGTCCAGACGCTCTATGGATCGTCACCCATGGCAAGCTCCAAGTATGGTTATGTCCCAGGTATCGATGTCATTATTTACAATATAATGATTTTCTTATGTTAAAATTGGAGTGATTTTCTGTTTTCAACGTACCATTGTGTGCCGGGAATAACTTAAATAGATTGTGCAAACCATCAAGTCAAACGCTACACGATTAAACTATTTTTATTATAATTTGAATGTACTTAACACACTAAAATTTGCGGGTTTGCTATTTTATTATATTCACTCGCTTCGCTGCTGGAGCTTTTACCCCCAGACCCCACATATTGCTTCATCGTTGCATATTCAACTGCGTGGGGTTCAGCCCTGCGAAGAGCTTCGCTCCTACATGTTGCGATATTTCCAATGGTATAGCGGACTATTATTTCCAAGCCACGTTGTACAACTTGGCAACACTAGGAACAACTGAACAAGCAGATGACCTATGAGGACTACTGACAGATGTAAAGGCGTGGACTAGACCAATGAATTCTAAGTAACTCCAATGCCCCTTCGGTGGCTATGGGGTTAGCCTGTTCGCTCGCCACCAAGTCACTTCGGGTTCAATTCTCGGCGGGGCCAGAAAAGACTTTTACCTTTTCACATTAATGTCCCAGTTCATATACCTGTGACCACTGAAAAGTGAACCCTCCTTCTATCCACCTCCTACTGCTCCTAGTTTATATTACTAACCACTTCTACTAACCCATCCACGTGGGTCAAGTTGTTTGTAAACCCAGCTAAGCGGCCCACCTACTAACAAAAACCCTTCCAATCACCTTGTACCTCCTTTCGCTCCACGTACATAACCTTCAATAGCATGTAGCCCCAGCGGTGGGGCAGGTGGTAGTGTTGTCGCTCATCACCAAGTCATCCTGGGTTCGATTCCCGATGGGGCCAGAAAATTTATGACTTTTTCACATTAATGTCCCAGTTCATATAGGTGTGACTACAGCAAAGCAAATCTTCCTTCCTCTATCCAGCTCCTCCTAGTATCAATAACTCTAACTATTACTAACTTCTTCTACTAACCGGTTCACCTACTAACTATGACCTACCTCCTAACTCCTATCGCTCCGTGTAGATAAGCTTCAATAGCACTCTACATGTCCCATTTACAAATACAACAATATAATAGCACGCTACACTTTCCATTTAGAAGTAACTCCGGACCGCTGCAGTGTTGTCAAGTACATACAAGACAGCTTGGAAATGCCTATATATCATGTTTTGGGCTCCTTTCGTTCATTTTCCTGCATTTGTCAAAAATTAAGTCTAAAATAGTAGATGTGACTGGGAAATTCTGATTCCCGAAACCGCAACAATTAAACAGAGGGGATATGCTACGTTGTATGACTAGATTATACAAAACGGGTTCCGTGAATCAGGGACTCCACATCTCCATAACTCATATCCAACCCTTTTGACTTCTGCCGGAAGAGCCTCGTCCTGGTAGTATTCTGGACGATAATCTGAGTGCCCACACGTCTAACTACCGAAATATTTTATTTCTATATCAGTGACTAGACCATTTGACAGGATGGTTTTGTTAAATAAAATACAATATATTACCATACAAAAAGAAAGACTGGTTATACGATTAAGATTATTAGGGAGGTCTTCCTCTGGACTCCTCCAATTCAAGTTGCCAGTTTGTCTAGGAAAATCAATATATACGAGCATTTTCGCTCTTTGATTATCCAAACATTTTTCTTGGAGGACGGAGGGAGTCTTTGGACAGACGAGAACGATTTCAGTTTTGCTTGCATATTAGGTTTCGCCAAGGTGAAATAGTTTGTAGGAAGGAACTAAGTTTAGTTTATTGGAGAAACTGTGTGATAAATAAATAAACTTCAATCTCAAACAATCAGCAGCAAACCGTATATGACCACGTGGGGAATAATAAACTAATTTACTTTCCGGAAACAAGCAAGGGACCATCCCATCAATTTCGATAAAGGACCCGATAAGCACGTGATACGTTGTTCAATGATATGTTTAGTTATCTGTGTAGTGGTTTGTTGGAGATGTAGCAGGGGGTGTTAGTCGTAATACGTAAGATTTTACATAGGGAAACATGAAGGTATTTGATATTGGAGTTGGCTGCATCTCCCCAGGTGGAACACGCGTAGATGAAAAAACGTCTTGAATGTAGGATGACAAGCAACGGAGACAGTATTGTGACATTGACTCCTCCCCCAGGAACTCTTTTATCATTGTGAGTGAGTTTTTGGCACGCAACTCCATCACTGGACACGGACGTCGCCAACATAACTCACCAGATTTAACTTTATGCAATTTTGGGCATCGGGGGCGGAATTCGAGAGATGAGAGTCTGATTAGAAGAGAATGACACCATCGCTAGAGGAAGTACGTAAAGAACGGTGCCATAAAGCTGAAATATGAAGAGACTAAATCCCGTTTTAAAAATATTGCAAACATATTCTAATATTATTCGTTATTTACAAGTTATGAAGAGACATGATTCAACTGATTTCAATTGATGACTTCAATAAACTGATTTACTCACCGGAAGCACGCAATTCTTGAATTCCGATCGAAGATCTTGAATGAAAACCGGAAACATAATCTAGGAAAGCGATGTGGTGACGGAGACCACGTACTCAACAGTACCAAGATTGAGTAAAGATAACAAAATATAATGATACAAAATAATAGGAAACAAACAATATTAAAGTGGTTTCGTATTTAATGAACTATTATAAAAGTACTAAAACAAAAAACTGATAACCTATGAACGGAATATAAAAGTTATATTTATACTATGGAATATTTAAAACATTTTTTTGACAGAAGTCGATGAATTTCTTGACATTACGGAAGCAAAGAATCTCTTTTCCGTAATTTTGAAGATATATCTTTTCTTTCTTTCGACAGAAAATAAAATAAGATTAATAGATGATATGGACCTTTTCGGACAACGTTGGTTGAAATGATAGGACGGTGAATACATATAATTATGGTTTTTGTACAATAAATAGGGGAGTTTAGTGAAGGAAGGTTAGCGTTTTAGAGATTTTGCCATAACAAATATCACAAATGATTTGTTTAGTTCCCTGAAGAAAGATTTTCATTAACATCGACCTCCCGAGAATCAACTCTTTTGGGAGAAAACCAATATTGTTAGTCTCGTCCGCTTGAAGCTTGCATTTATTTTAATATTAAATACGAGATTGGCGAGACTAAGAATAGTGGTTTTATTTTATTTTTGTAAAAGTTGTTTGATATCTAAATCCACTCTGTTTGCAATATGGAGAACGACATGAATCCATTTTGTGCAAGAAGATCACAGATATCCCACGAATCGCGAAAGTTCCAAAGAGCGAACTAGTAGAAATCGAACACAGAGGGCTTCAATGCTGTACCGAATACAACCATAAAAAGGAGTGGATTTTCTCTTTATAAAATCATTCATTTCCTTGGAGTATAACTCGGTCACTGCAACGCATGTTCCAAGTTTATGAAGGATAAGAGTATCTGTCTGTATGTTGAAACGAGATATATTTTCAATTATGCATCTTTTTCATGAAGAATTTCACAATTTTGACAAATTTATCTCCTGCAACATTTCTCACGAGTCGACTTTCAATCACATTAAACCACGAAATTTTAAGATATTTGCAGATGTATGATTTTAAGAAACGAACTGATTTGGAAAATATATCACCGTTTTCAAGGACTCACGTAGCCTCTCTTCTTCTTCTTACACTTAATGAGAATTCAGACTTTATTTTCACGGCAACTGAACAAACGAATTCTAAGGAATTACATTCGCCAGAAAGACTGAAAAAAGTCAGAAAGTAAATTCTTAAATCTGCATATTTGAAACAATCTCAGCTTCATTACATCAATGTAATATTATTTAAAGCAACCTTTCTTATCAGGTGTTCTTTTCTTACAAGAACTAGGAAATACTGCTATTTATAATTGTTGCAACATTTTCTACCAGAGCGTTTGTCACTCCAGACATATTTCACAACTTCATTCTGAAACAAAAAGATATTACAAAATTCGATCTCAAACGGCAAGAGTTTTTCCGTAAATCGAATTCCATTCTCCAAATGGTGCAAGGTAATCAAGGAAAGGAGGTTGTACTTCATTCCAATGGAATTATAACTTTATGTTAAAAATGTTCATTTCCTGTTGGCATATAATCTACAAAAATGAATAATATTTTTTCTACCTTTTTGCTGTGAAATCTATTTAAGTAAAAATTGATCGAAACTATAAGTGTCGTATCAACCTAACCTCTCTTTCAGAAGGTAATCATGCACGATGTCACTAATTGAGAGATATAGAGTGAGTACACATGTAAATTTCTTATAATATATTACTGTGTTACTACTTCTTCGTTTATCATTCAATTAAGAAATGAATAAACATGACACGTTAAAAGGAATAAACCTATATTACTTTGTAAGGTAAGGATTATTTTCTGAGAGTAATGTCAAGTCCAAAATTCGGAGGTTTTGGTCGCCTTGTTTTGGAATTATGACTTTGTTGGTGCCAAGGTGAATCGAGGTACTGAATGACAGAGGTGAGGAAAAAATTCTATTCAAAACCACAACAAGCAGATCGTCCGAGCGGAAAGTAATTAAGATCTGTGATCTCTCACTTATTTCCATGTTTAGAGTTAAGATTCTTTCGATGAGCTACGAGGGTCTGTCAGAGAAGTACAGAAGATGTAATAAAAGTGAGGTCCGGTTCTCCACTGTATTTGGGATATCGAGGCTTACAGAAACAGAAGCTTTCAGTACTCGCGGCGAAAGAATAGCAATGGAGGAAGAACCTTGAGACCACGTGTCGAGGAGTCAATGCCAGCAACTAGAGATAGCCAACTCTTACTCTCGCTATAAACACGTGGGAATTTTATTCGTATAAACTGAGTTAAAGTTCAGATGCTACTGCGATCATCAACTGATTCATAGAACCGGCAGTAATTGATATGCCAATAGTGATAGACCGAGGGCTTGATCTATTACCTTTGGTCGCAAAGATGCTGCCTGAAGTAAAGCGTTTTCACCGGTTATAGCATCCCTCGTCTCAGAGCCACAGCATACCGTCTGGAATGAGCGGAGCTACGCTAGACCACACATCGCAGCGAACATTTGACAACACCGCGCTTTCGCTCCATTGGTTGCCGCAACTATAGTCACCAAGCGGATGATAGTGATTGCTTGAAGATAAATCTCGTATGTGAAAGGAGTATAAATTAAATTATTTCTTTTTCTTTCCTTTCATAAAGCGTCTCCATTTCCGCTTAAGCAGATTACAATAATCTTGACCCTATCAACATTCAGCAACTTTCAATGACTCAGCTCTGCAACGCTGTGTGAGGTATTCAGAATTGTCAGTCTGAGCCGACCAACTTGACGCGTAACCATTCATTAATAAGAAAATCACCGTTCTTGGTGTGATTTCGAGGATTAATTTTCACGTCAGGTTCTATCCATAATTTAAAATTATTTTTTTTGTGATTTATCGAAGATATTAGCCCTCTGTCCGATATAACAAGAAAAATTGACGGATACAAAAGTAATATGATATTAAATAATCATATGGTAATGAATATGGGAAATCCAAGGTAACCAGAAAACACTAAGTAGTAGATAACGCTTACCCTTCGGAATGGCTAGATGGTGTAAATTAATGAAAAGGAACGTCGTGTCCTAAGGCGAAAAAATAAATGAATAAAAAAAGTTTCCATCCATCGACAACAGTTGTCCCTAAACAAGAGACAAAATGTATGCGCATCTTGAACCTTAGCCCGCTTTGGATCATGTTTTCTTCATTCTGACTGCATTGTGAATCGATTGTATGAGAGATCAGGCGACCGTTCCTGAATGTCTCTTTTTTTTCAATGAAAGAATAATCTATAATCTATCAACTCGTTAAATAAAATGTGATCCTTGAGGTACAAATATTCGAGTTAAACCATACTGAAGTTGTATGGATTCTGAAGGGACGGTTTTTTAAATGTATTCCCAAGAAATTTCTAATGGAATCGATATAAAAATCTATCGCACGTGTCACAAATTTACTATAGAAGAGAACATTAAGATGAAGTCGTCTTTTCAGACAAGTAAGAAAGTTATTCAACGAACTCAGTTGCAAAATAGAGTACTCTAGTCAAACTAGAGACTTTTTCAATTTAAACGCTATAATAAATGATGCAAAGTTTTTAATACATCATTATTCATGAATTACAGATATGATGACTATTTTGTATGTAAACAAAATAAATACATATATAAATTTATTGTCAAAAAAGTAATACATTTTTTGTGGGGCTTTAGGGCTCGTCAACGGCAGGGTCATTACAGCCCTAAAAAAGTAGTACAAACAGTGTATGACCACGTGGAGGACAATAAACTAATTTACTCTCCGGTAGCAAGCTAGGGACCATCCGATCAATTCTGATCAAGGAACAGAGTTGAAAAACATTATTGAAATTTTCGTAATTGGAACGTAATAGTAAGTTACACTTGAGTTGCACGAGGTACGCTCAGAAATCCTTCAGAAATGAGTTCGAATAAATAATTAAAAACTTACGACATTTTATGGACGAATAAACATTTATGTGAAAGGTCGTAAATTTTTAATTATTTATTTAATTAGATTATATAATGGACGTTAATAGTAGTAGAATGAGTTCGAATAGTTAGTTTCGCCATAGCATACAAGTCACGGGGAGGAAATCACATTAACCTTGAAGATCAATTACAAATAGAGCACAGATATTAAATCTCAAATCTTAAGTTTCTTCAATGATATTGAATTACGTCATGCCGTCAATCATCCGACGCCTTTCAAGTTCATTTCGCGTAAGAAGAGCTGTGTTCATTTTTCTGCTGTTGCACGTGTGAGGGTTTTGCGTAATGAGCTCGATGCTTTCAATCGACGATTTTCTGGTAACCTTTTTCATTCACTAGAAGGCCAAAGTATAGCATATGGTCCAAAGAGGGTTCGAAAAAATGATTAATGTCATAATACTACAAATATTATTACGGTTCCGAAAATATAAGTCGTATTCCTCGCTCTTCATATTTACGGTAGTTATAAAGAAATAATGTTCCGCACTATTTTCTTCTCTCCGCCACCGTTTATGTTAGTATGTTAGGGGTATGTTAATTATAATATGGCTCGCGACAGCGAGCCATGAACAATTATAATGAACAATGATGTTAGGTTTGTTAGACCCGGCGATTTAGTTTTAAGAAAATATGTTGTATGTGTGAAGATGGAGGCAATGGTGGAGGTAGCAGCACTCGCGGAAGGATATACGAAGAATAAGGTTATTTTTCTACGGCGTTGGACCGTAAGGTAGATTTGGTCCTTTTAATATTAACAGACAAATAATATTTATGCCAAAGATTTCTTTAAACGTATTGGATGCAACAATATGAAATTTTCTATGAAAATTCACGAAGGATTACGATAATGAAGTCTGTGACTGTTGATCTAGTTTTATACGGTTACACCAACATTATACACCATTAAATAAAGGCAGATTTTTTGAAAATTTGGACAAAAATCCTACAGACACGAAACGTGGCAGAAAGTTTGGTTTCGGGATCACATTAATGGGAAAAGAAAATTGGACACTCCAGTGGACCGGTGAGCCACTTTGGGGAGTCAAAAGGGATAGCGAAACGATATTTGTGAATATCTCAATAACTACGCAAGATACCAAAAAACGTTTAAAGTAAAAGTTGTTGCTGACAAAATTTACAACACATTTGATCATAAGTAATGTTTTCGTCAGACGCACAGAAATAAGAGTGCTCAAAACTGAGACCTTTTTTCGCAAATATTCGTTTAAGGCATTTTTGCGAAATTACGAGAAAATAGCATTTTTCAAAATTTAGACCGATTTTTATACAGAAGAAAGCGCTTAATATGGGTAAGTGTTTGTAAAAGTACTACCATGTATTTGGACGTAAATTTTTGCATGTATGTATAATGCACACATATAATGAAAACAACAACTTGCATTTTTGAAGCGTTTTTAGCAGTATACATGAATATACACATTTATATACTGCTAAAAACGCTTCAAAAATACCTACTGCTATTTGGTAGAGAAAAGGAAAGTAATATCAGGCTTGAAATTGTATACAAATTTTTCTTCTCCGAGTTTTAAATGGGTGATTGGGGACACATCATGCAAGAGGTCTCGATCATCAAGAGGCAATTAACACATAAAAAATTAATGCGTCCTCTGCAACCATACAGTGCAAAACAAAAAACAAAAAAACAGCAAAGTAAGTATTTTTCGGAAAAGAAACTATTTGAAACCTCTAGAAAAAGTTTTCTCAACTGTATCATGGATTTACTCTGGACGTATTTGGGAACATCATACAGCAATTGACTGAAATTGAAAACTCATTTATAAGGACCCAATTCGATCAATTTATAGACACCAATAATCCAAATTTATCGATGAAGGGATTCCTGTAATGCTCCGATTTTCTTCAAATTTCAGTCAGATTTTTACAGATTGAGACCACGAGAACTACTTTTCAAGACTAGGAGGAAAAGTTTATCGGATGTTGATGTCCTGGATTACAGAAATATATCAACGACATTGAAGAGAAACGTGGAAATCCCGCCAAGATGTAATATACGTTTCCGGCTGTGAGATTGAAGAACTCAGTAACGGAATGAAAGAGTCCACTAAATATAACTCCCTGTCATTTTGGTACGTTGACAACTGACAGAGAACGGCTCTTAAAACTATAGTAAAGAACTATTATTAAAATGAAGAAGTATTTAAAATTTTCTATTTTTACAAATATGATGGATGTAAGTAATACGCAACCGCCAAAAAAATTTCCGACCAATGAAAAATAATTCTGACCAAACGAATCACTTTTGAAATGGGTATACGATAATTCTTTGTCGAGTTCTCAACGATTTCAGTGTCGCATGTGTTATTTCGGAGTCTTGAAACGTAGTGTAACATGTCCCCATATAATCTCAAGAGTAGATCGTTACCCTCGGTATTAATCTATTTTAGTATCCGCCATTAAGCGAGTCTCACGAAATATTACTTCACAGACAGTTACCGTTCTTAGGAAAAGACTGAAGCGAAAGAATTGATATTGTTTCGCACCGCATGCGTCTAATATTACGTCAAAAGTAGTTTTTTGCGTTCAGTGTGTATTTATTCCTGAAAAGAAGCGTATTTTAAAGAAAATTTGTACCTAAACTAATGTGAAAATGTAACAACTTATGGCCAGATGAAAATAGCAACGAGCCAGGAATCGTTCCCGGGACTCTTTTATCGCAGAGGTGTTAACCTTAACACTACCCGTTCGTCTTCCGCTACAGTGCACCATATCCACCGAGACCTATCTCCGGTGGACCTGAGAAACATTCCCATATAGGAGATAAGTGATGTTTTATACACTTTATCATAGTTCTATGTAACATTTCATCCATCCATTTCGAATTGATAAGAAAATGACCTTGCTGCACACCGAGGTCTTCTGGTCGTGTTTTGTTTCTTAGTCGGTATCGCCGCATGTTTCAATATTGGCAGCACTTAAACAGTGATATTGTACGTTCAAAGTCAATAAATGTTATATCTTTGTTTACAAGTTTTCTTGCAGTTTAAAAATCAATGCTGAAAAACATTTATAATTTCATTTTTAAAAACAAAGTAGGGTATCTCATGTAGTAACAAAATTACAAATTATTTTAATATGTAAATCAAAAGCTCTTTGTCACGATTTATTTAATAATTGGTTATTAATATAATTATGATAAAGTAGTAATTAAAATCATATTAATCTGAATGATTGTGAATGCGATGTAGACCAATGAGTCACTTCACCCAGCTATATTCGTGTAAAATTTGGTGTGTCCGTAAATATCCTGTACGAACGTCAGCCATTGGTAATCTATATATTTCACTTTTAATTTTTTAAACCATTTTAATTGGTTTAAGTTTGAAAAATTAAAAACTGCTCGAGCAATTGTTCTTAAAATATATTTGTTAAACGAAAATATTTGTGAGTTTTAGTTTCAAAATAAAAGGTGTATCACAAGTAACCAGCGTGCTTCGTTCGAAACATCACCAAACTTACAAAAAAAATCCAGTACATATAAAACAATTTGCTTTATGTTCTCCACCATCTCCACAATTTATTCTGCAAATTGATAGAGAAGTGCTAAGTGGTAAGGCCGGTATTACTCAGTAATATTTCTATGTCACATATCTATGATAAAAGATAAATTATCAAAAATATGATCGTATAATGCACAAGCTATCATCATATATCTATGTCATAGGTTCTCGTTGTATCTTCCATCATATCTTTGATCGTAGATATGACATAGAAATATGACCGTGTAATAGCGGCCTAAGTGTTGACTAATTGGGACAACTAGTTTGCAGTAACGATCATTAAACCACTTTTCAGATTTAGCACTATGTACTGTCCTTAGCCTTAAATTAGTGTTAGCTATTGCATCATTCTTCATGTTTTTAAAAAGTATCTATGAAATTATTTCTGTTGTTTAGATATTTCAATTCGAAATGTTGTCTCAATTTTGAAGATCTGAGGAACAGTTTGAAAGAGGAAACACTTCCTCATCTGATGTCTTGATGAGTGGAGTTGTACGTAATCCTCAGAATACACTCGAGCCCTCGAGATTTTTATGTTGAGATAGAAGACAACGTATGGTGTGGCTGTTAGTTAGAGCCGCTCTCAGAACTCGTGCCAGGCTCCGTTACTCTCAACTACATGTCTTACAGTAAATTCTAAGAAGTATTTTTCTCTCATTATTTTCAAATAATTACAATTATAGTTACAAATACATAATTTTTATAAGTTAATTAAAAAATTGTAGAAGACGAAAAAATATTTTTGACGTTTATTAAGGGAAAAATTAAAACTGTTTTGAAGCAAAAAAAGTCAATACTGTATTTACGAAAAATCAAAGTAGAGATTATACTTGCAGCACATCCTAAGCAGGTGATTGTTAAGTGGTGTGTTGAAATAAAATTATCTGTGGAGCTCTAAAATCACACAAAAACATATACACCGACACAAAAATAACCACCATCGACAAAAGAAAAAAAAAGAAAAAAATAAATAAAAATAATGTTTGCACAGATGGTAATATATGTAGTAAAATATAAAAAAACTAAAGGTGGTCGAACAAACAATTTTTGGACCATTTGGCATGTGTGCCCTTTTAGAATAAAAATATTGATAGTGCACTGCTTCTGTGTAATAATTTATTAATACTAGAATAAACATCCTGGCAACTACAGATGAATATAAAATTACTTTGGAAAGTCATTTAAAAATTTTCTGTGTCATTAAACTGACCTCACAATTTCATACGTATCTCGTATTTAACGTAGAATCTGCTTGATTTTTCATCCAAACCTATTTCATTTATATTCTCGAACAGATATTAGAAATATCGTATATTATATAAGATGATATTTTAAAATTTAGAACTAGGAAACAAAAGAAACGAGATTGAAAAACTTCTGTTTCTCAATAGAACTATTTGATACTGGACTTTAATGTCTGCATCAGTGTTAGAAAATATTTATCTATTCGTTAGGTTAGCCAAGTTCTAGAAGACGTGAAGATAGTGGAAATGAAGTGATAAGAAGGCAATTCGTGCGTCAGATAGGGAAGGAAGGGAAATATCAACGGAAGTGAGGTGCACTAAAGTGCGTGTAGTGTCCTGGTAAAAGAAAAGCAATTAATAATTATTAAAATTAGTTAAAAAATTTATTCGTTTCATAGCCGTATGTTTTTATTTATTAATATTAATTTTATCATATATTTAACAATTTTTATATTCAGTTCTATGTATTGATCTAACATGTAGGACCTATTATTTTTGTATATTTTATTTTATTTTCACATATTCTGCAATCAGGCAACAGCCGCTCAGTTGCCGTTAAAAATATTATTTATAGCGATACGAGGTTAGTCATTGTCATGTGTGACAAATAACGAAAAGTTGAACAATATTTGGTCACCAATCATGACTCATGTAGGCATTTCTGGACCCAAAATATTAACTCAACGTTTCTGTATTGACTTTTTCGATTATCTGTTAAAGTTCTTCCATTTAATGGTCGATTCGTTCAATACACCAAAAGCATATTCCTAACTTGCAAACATCGTCCTCCGTTGACACTTAACCTGTTCACATTCTCCTTCAGTTGATCCCATCCACATGCCACAGAACGGCGCCCGTACTACAGAGTAATGAGTTAGTTTTCATTTCGTAATCATCGGGTGCGAGTACTGTGTATTGCTTCTACGAAAGGCATTCAACAAACCAGACAAATGTCATGACTTGTAGATGAATGCCCAGTGGAAATACCGCAGACAGAAGGGTAAATACATTATTGCTACCCAATACTTTCTTATGTTACGAAGCAAATGTTTTTGCTTTAGAGAGTATCACTGGAGGTCAGCTCAGGGACATTCCCGCGGGTTGGCATAAGGAGCGCAACATACTCTGACTGTTCTAGCTGCCGAGTCGAAAGTGTGGGGTCAAAGAGGAGGAAAATAAACGCTAATCTGAAAACATTTGTCATTCAGAGCGAAGGGTCTACTAATCCGACGACACATCTTCCGGATTTCTCTATCGATCAACGAAGTACGACGAAGGGTAATGTACGCTGAAGATATTTCCGTGGAAAGTTCGTCCACCGTACCCCATTAGCAGACCCAGTCATAATATGCAGGCTGACTAGTATCTGCCGGGATAGAGCGGGAGTTATGGTGCGCGCCACCTGAGTGTCTCATTCGAGAACATCTCGCTACCAAAACGGACAGGAACGATACACTCGAAATTGTTAGTCTCGTACTGGCAAACTTTTCCACGACTCATGAACATTTCATGAATATGACATGAGGGTAGCTAGTTTTGGTTCTCCTCGAAACTATTTTGTCGTGCTAATGGCACAACATTCCAGAAGCCCCGGTTCGTCCAGCTGTTATTGCATAGCATGGAGGGAGATGATGTGACGCGCCCACGCAGAGTATTTCTTGCACCTTCTATAAATATACGACATCTAATTTGGCTACGCGAACGACTCGTGGATTCTGAATGAACGAAGAGGACACACACTCGCACACACGCTTCCTGTTTGGATGCAGAGCCCTTTCATTGGACCTGCACGCTGTCATCGTACGCCAATGCTTTATGATAAAGTACGATAAAAACCGTACATGAATGAGAGGAAATAAGGATGTGAGTGTTTTCCTTGGGAGGTTGACACACCAAAAATACAAACATTCAGTACGTAAAGGGCGGTTTTCAGCCCTATAAACAAGATAAAAAATAATGAAAATTATTTGTTTTATTTAGTTTTATTTAAAAACGATTTAATTTGGAATTTGGACTTGAGTACCGATTGGAGCGAAAATAGAAAATAAGCAGTTATTTTACACATTTCTATTTTTGCCAGAGTTCGTCAGTAAAATTCATAGAATATTATCACGAAGTGGAGGATAGAATTGGTAAGACTGGTGTACAGGCAGTTAATCAAATTTATAAAATTGAGACGTGAAATGACTCATGAAAACAGCGCCATAGAGAGGAATGAAGAAGATCCAACTTGTCAATTCTTATAAAGGGGTGTGTAAATTTTCACTAGTAGTCAACTTTGTATCCTTAACGTTTCAATGAACTCAATCCAAACAAACAAGTCATACAGACGCTGAAATCAATGTAACGACAAGAAGTAACACGAAGAAGAAGTAAAAATATACTAGTGGTTGATATTTCTTCTTCAAGTAATAGTCTTTTTAATGGCAGTATATTAGACAGGTCCTCGCAAGCTATGCATTAATAATTTGTACGTTGCAATGGTGTTTTGAGTGCTCTATGGTTGATTCACTCTACCGGTAGAATATAACTGATAGAGTCAACAACATCATTTCATAAAACATTTATCGCCCTAAGCGTTGTTTCACGTGAAACTCCTTGTTCATTCTGCGGAATTGTAGCAGGTACAAGTTAATAATAGGAATCGCCTCAGACCCTTCACTTTCAGCTCACGTTCCCAGGCGAGTAGCCAACAGCCACAAAAGTGCCGCTTATGCTTTCATACTAACAAGTTGACTTCAACAGTTGGCTGCTTCCTCGGGTTCCATCACAGACCGCGTTCCATCATTGTACTGGTGTGAACCTTCGCACCGCCGAAAGAAATTTATTTCATTTGCTTCCACGTGAAGGACGACAATTGATTGAAATATCGAGTTAAATCAACTAATTGACTAATGTAACACAGGCACCTGATTCAGTGTGTTCCAATTATTCATTCTACCTTTGATTTTGATTGTTTCATTGCTAAACTTCATCCTCGTGAATTACATCTTCGAAGCACTTGTTATTTTTATCTAGGACAATCTGAAATAACATCACAGACCCAGCGTTAAGACTTCAGACATTTGACAGGTCACTCACCGTTTATTCAGCGTCCTATTTGTTTTCAAAAAGCTTGTCGCTCAATTTGTAAAGAAAATACATACATCGGCAAGTACTCACCTACCAAACATTCTCCTGTGAAATTAATTGGTATTTGCTTTTATGAACATTTTGCGCGACAAGTTTTTTGAAGAAAAATAATCCAACAGAAATTAATAAATCATTTTCAGTATGAAATATGTATGGAGATATTAGCATTTGGTATTGCATTGCCTTAATACAAACGCAAACTTACTTTATATTAAAGCATGTTTTTTTAAAATGTTTATTATTTATTATCACTCTTCGAAATCATGCAAAGGGTCATGATCTAAGTACCGAAGAAAATCAAATAACTTCATGATAATAATANTATTAAAGCATGTTTTTTTAAAATGTTTATTATTTATTATCACTCTTCGAAATCATGCAAAGGGTCATGATCTAAGTACCGAAGAAAAACAAATAACTTCATGATAATAGCACGTGATGAATCAATATTAATTGCTGTGCAAAAATGTAACATTTGTGTTCGTAATAATTCCTCTGAAATATCTGTTCTTATGAGTGTTAAACCGCACGCGTGAACAAATGGTCGTTTACGCGAACTGTAGATGGGCAGTAAACACGAAATTACTTCAATCCAATGTGGATTAAACTGCATCCGCGATAAGGTCCTGAATGGCAGAGAGACGGCCACCACTGTTTCGTTGTTGCGGGAAAAGTGGGAGTAGATGAGAACAGCGTGACGTTCAGGACGCTTTGATCCTCGGGATAGAATCGGCACTCATTTTACCGAGTTGACTTAAACTCCTTTTAGACCAAACGAATCAGAATCAAGTTGATTGTGATTCCCGATCTCCATACGGTCATATCAGCTGAGTCAAACCACGTCGAACCGAATCAAATCCGTTTACTCAAACACAATTATATTCTTAATAATACCACAATACACCAATGTACATCGTGTCTGATCGTAACTGACAGGAGAATTCTGACAAACTAATTCACATAGAAGCGCTAAACCAAATATTGATGAGTCACGTTCACCTAGATTCAAATTCATTTGATGTGAAGGAAACCATAGTCTGGTCGTTACTCTTCCATGGTCGATCTTCAGACACCCAACCAGCAGAGTCTTGCGCTGAAAACAATTCGTGTCAATGTAAAATTCATAAAATACTATCCGAGGGATTGTTTGTCTTTTTATTTATTTAGAAAGTACCATCTTACAACATAACCCTGTACCTCAACAATAATGTCATAACCAGGTCTACTTTTACACAACTTGAAACTTTTTTCATCTCCTCCTTTAATTTTTTTCTCAACCACTCTCTTCAGTCTCCCTTTGATCTCTCCACCTTGTATTCCTTTCATCTTCTCTTACTTTTATTTTCTTGTCTCGTTCCTTAGCTGCGTTCCGTTGTGTAACAATTTTTGTGATATAGTACATGAATTCTGAGTACTTATTAAACACACACTTCCCTTATTTGATTGTCTTAATACATTATACAAGGAAAATTGAATTTAGTATTATAGACAATCAATTATTAATATCTGTTCTTCATAATAGTCGTATCATTCAGACTACAAAAGTTGACAATAACACATTTACAAAACGGTTATAGATCATTATATTACTGATAATGATTATTTTATACAAGTTGACAATGAATCAAATATTCTGATATTTTAAAGTACTGACGATGTGTTCTCACGAAAACCTTTTACTTACATAATGGACTAGAAACTTAGACCTTAAGAGGAGGTCGAATCTGGACCTTGAAACGTCGCCGCCGTCCATCCAATTCAAGATAACATATAATATGTACAAATTGATATTTACATTGATAATGAATGTATATATGAATGATAATGAATGTAATGAATGAACATTGTTAATGAACAAAGAACAGATATTAATAATTGTCTATAAAATCACTAAATTTTATTTTCCTTCTAAGTACTTATATTTGTTTTCTATTAAAAATGTTCAGTTATTCATATCAACCAATCCTCTCGTCCTCATTTTTAAAAACCATCTTCCTTTCTCTCCCTCCGTGGTCCTGAATTCTTAGAGAATGTTACTGATATCCTCCACCCCGTTTCCACAGATGCTATAACTGTCCTGTACTATTTCAGTTTTATAGAATTAACTGTTATTATTTACTATTCTGGGTTATTTATTTTTTGTTTATTTACAGTTCTTGCAGTCTACACTGTTCCTTGACACAAGGTTACTACCAGGATGAAACATTTTCAGAAGAAAATTTTACTTTCTTTTCTGTTTTTCCTTTTGTCTTAACTCGTTTGTCTCTTTTGCATCTCTATTGTCTTATCTCTCTATTTTTTTTTCGTTCCTATCTTCTCCTTCGTCGGCGTATCTTCATGCACTATCTGCTTTGTATTTTCGTCTGATGCACACCCTTATAGTCCTGGACATAGTTCCTATCTCGAATTCTCGTCGTCCCTTCAGAAAGTTATTCCTTAAGTTAAATTTTCCTGTTTTTTATCATTTCAATTATCAACGGTCTTCTTTCCACATTATTATATCACACTCGAATAACACATGTTCCTCTGTCTCCTATTTCTTTTTCAAAAATATGAAAGTTGGCTACCAAACATATAAAGACGTTTCCCAAAATATAAAAGATATCTTCTCCTCTCCAGTTTACCAAAAATATAAAATATATAAATAAATTGAAACTCTTCAAATCCGCGGTTAAAAGCTTTCTAATCTACTATTGTTTCTATAATGTGAAATAATTTACTAATTTTAGGAAATAAGTTGTTGAAAGTTTCAATTTCCCAATAAATATTGTTTCCTGTGTGACTTCAGGTGATGTTAGTTCCTCTATCACGCAATTTTCATAGTACTCTTGATACTGATTAAATTCCTTTTTTTTTCTTGCACGTTGTTTTTAATCCTGTTTATTGACAATAGTTTATTTTTAACTGTACGCTACCTCGGCACGGTTATGTACATTCTCTGTAGCCCCATCCTGGCCCGAGTTTTTCCTCCGGTTTTCTTTCGGGTAGGGGTGGATTTTCCATGGGCGGGAATGCCATTAATACTTTTATTTTATTAATCTCGAATTTTTACTACATATAATATCTAAAAAAAATATTTTGAAATAATAAATGGATAACTAGGTATTTATTGAATAATTTCTTTTGTCAATATTAAACCCGCCACTGCCCTTGGGCCCTTGATCGGAATTGATGGGATGGTCCCTTGCTTGTTTCTGGAGAGTCCTTTGCTCGTAACTTAGTTTACTATCCCCCACGTGGTCATACGCAGTTTGCAACTGCTTTTTTCCCCCTACTACTTTCAGTTTCATGTTTGCTCATCCTTAATCTTAATTGTATGCAACGCCTAAGGGTTGTCCTATATCGTGGTAAGAGAGGCGAAGGTGGTGGCGGGCAGCGACTGCTGGTGAATGGGTCGCGAGAGACGGAAATAACCGCGCGCGTCTCCCTCCTCGCGGAGAAACGCCTCCACCCCTGCGAATCCTGGCCAGTTTTCAGTTCATGTCGTTGATGCTTTCACATATCTGTTTATCTAAACGAGTTCCTTGAAATCTTGTTCTTGGAAACTGAGCAGGGGCGGGTCCAGGATTTGATTTTGGGAGGGGTCCATAATGAAACATTTTTCCTATCATTCATGAATCGTGTGATATTAGTACACATTATCGATAAAAAATTTCAATTAAATTATTTTCTATCATTCAATTTATTTATTGTCGATTATCTTTCCTATAGTAAATTTTATCGGGGTTATTTTCTATCATATAAATGTCTCGAAATGAAGCTGGATTGCGAGTATTCTAGAAACAGTCAAATATCGCAGCTCAATGCTCTTGTTCCCATGAAGTCGTCGTTTTATACGTATTTTAGTTTGCTTTTAATGAGTGGAATAATTATTTTTCGACGTAAAAACCTTCCTTTTCTATTTCTATCTAGTTTTTTGGGAGGAGCACGTGCCCTCTGTGCACTCCCTTGGATCCGCCACTGCTACCGAGACGAATATTTGTAGGCGAAACCGCTCGGAGAAATATCATATCAAATCGAAATGGGCTTTATTTATATATCAAAAGAAATACAACACTTACAGATTTATTATATTATATTGGCAGGGTTGAGGGTCCATGCGCCGCTAAATGTGCCCTTGATTGCCGTGAGTTGTGCTTACTGTACCCTGGAATTTACTCTTAACGAATCTCTAGTTGTATTAACGGGTAATTCGAGACTACATGATTTTTAGATAAATAATGCAAATAAGTAAACGATATTTGAAAAAAACAATGAGACTTGAATTACTTTTGACGGAATATACTGAAAGTTGGGATGTTTTACGATGGTAAGTGGAAGACTGCAACTAGAGTATTCGTTAAGCACCGTTGGGAACCACGGAAAACCAACGGTCAGGGCAAGAATAAAAAACATTTCTTCTCCCGTCAGATTTTCTTTCTTCCCTCCCTCAGGGAGCTGTGGAGCTCCGAAGAGTTGTCTCGGACTCGATCGGCTGTGCTTTGATTACGACATCCCTCCAATGTTTTCCTGGTCGGAGGAATATAGATAGGTTTCGTATTTCCCACAAAATGGTTCTAACTCATCCACATACATTTTTTACGAATTGTAACTTTGTATAAAATATTACACAAAATGCAGTATTTTAACGTTTTGGAAAAATTATAAACCAATAATCTTCTAGGGTTAGGGTGACCCGTGGCATACTCGTCTTCTACCTCTGGTGATGCTGGTTCAAACTCTGTCTGATCCAAGTAGAATTCGCGGTGGTGGACGGAGCTTTTCGCGGCAAGTTTTCTCGGGGCACTCCTGTTTCCTTTACACCACAACATTCACTCATCATCATTCACCCTCATGTTATTCATTCATCACCCACCTCGGGAAGGTGCGTCAGGTAGGGCATCCGGCACCCTTGTGATTCCCTGTCATATCAAAAAGAGACACCATACCATCCTCCGTCTCCGATTCCCACTAGACAATGGAAAATAAGTTAAGGGAACACAATCTTCTATAGTTGTCGGTGAAAAGAAGAAGTATATCAAACGAACTCAAAACTATGTAAACCTCCCAAAAAACTGTTTGGTCCAGATGCCTACGAGAGTGATTCCAAAATTTTTGAAGAGATAGTTGAATGAAAATATAAAATTGAGGCTTTTACGGAATGCCTGACTCCTTTTTGTTGTATATGATACCGACTATATGATAAGCTTCAACAAAAACGTTTTGCTGATATCGCCTGGCAAGTTGAAAATTAACGGAGTCAATGACAGGGTCTAACTGACGAAAGGAAAGAAATGGAGAAAAACGTAAGATGATATGATCAGATAAAATAAAATAAAATTTAACTCAGAGAACTTGGAAAGGACAATCTGAAACCAATGGAATTGAGCAATGAACCATTTTCATCCTTGTCTTCTTGGGACACTGAATCCATGTATGAAATGTGCACTAATAGCTATTATGTAATGTCATGTTCATCATTTGACTTCATTTTTATTATTCGGTAAGGATGAAATCTTTTTTCCAAAATGAAAATTATTTTAATTGATTCTTTGGAAAATAAAATTTGAAAATCTCAAATCAATTAATACTTATATTTATTTATTGTCAGATTCTCCAGACGTGTTTTAAAAAGGGCTGAGGGAAAGATCAAAGGAGTATGGTACTGAGCTACAGTGTTTAATAAGTTTTATCCGTTTCATATGTTCAAAATTATAGTTCAAATTATAGTTTCTTTAGTCTTAATAGCTGTTTATTGAATAATCTAACCTTGAAGAAATTGTGGAAGAAATGTCTCACAAGAATTGAAAATTATCTCCGAGCGAACCCTCATACAATTGTCTTCTACCATCTCCACTGTGCTTCTTCCACAACACTCAACACTATTCACCACGCAGTCTGAGTGACCTCCTGTTCCTCGTAATGTGTTGTGAAGTGCTCCTTTAAAATATTTATCGTAAACTTACTTTCGTGAATTTAAATATAGGTAAAATATAGTTCCTGTTAGCTAGTTTTATTTTTAAAATAAATTCTTCACGCTACACACAATCCGGACACGGAACAGTTTGGTTGAAACAGGGTTTCTGCACGAAAACACAAGTTTATCCAGTAAATTAAAATGTTAGATTTAAATATGTTTAAGATTAGAAAATAAAAACACGAATTAAATTTTGATGACATTTCTAAAGTTTCGTTTCACCGTCAAATTGTCGTAACCTTTGCATTTATTCAAAAAGTGTTTACACGTTGGGTAAACAAAAATATGAAAAGTATTTTCGAAGTGAAATTGACTCTAGATTGAAAAATAACATCTCCCGTTACAAAAATATAATGATTTACAATAATCCTGGATATCTCGATCAAATGTCCAAAATTATTGTTTCCGGGAAAATCTGTCCAGCTGTTCTTGAAACTATTCCTGAAACTTTCGTAACTGTTTTAAATATATTTTTTACTCAATGCCAAAACTCGAACATGAATTGTGGACATTTCTCTTCGTCAATCTCAAAACTCGTATTCAGATAGATAAGCTACGTTACATGCTTACCAGGGATTGAAGGTAGTGAGAAATGCTTCAAATATGTACCCTGAGGAACAAGAACTAGTTTCCTCTCAAAAGGAAAAAAGACAAGGAAATTCAGAAAATTTAAAACAGTTCACTATTCAGGAAACACAATTCTTGGGAAAATAAAAAGTATCGTACACATTAATACGCAAATGTTCCAGGAATTTTTTTAGTTATTTCTCTGCGTAACAGAGTAGATCACATTGATTTCATCTTTCACCTTTTTCTTTCCGAGATAACAGCAACTAAAAATTACAACAAGAAAAGAAGCTACTTGACTCATAGTGTTACTTGACTACTTGCGTCCTGACAATTCACAGCTCTGACGCGTCTGGTATCTTCAATATTGGGGGAATTGGATTGAGTTACGTGATGCTGGATTGTTCATTATCGTATATTATTCAAAACTGTTTTGGTGCTCTGTTTACATTGTTAATGCTAAATATGAAACCGAGTAAAAGCCTAGGTCTTCAACTAGAACATATGGGGGAAAGTAGTATCTGTCACATTGGTCAAGTAAATAAAATAGTCAAGCTAAATCTTCATAGAGAATCTTAGTTTCATTCAATTTCCCGTGCGAATACAACACACTGGTTTAGCTCGTAAACAAATGAAAGAAGAATATAACCCCGCATGCATTTCATTTGTCTTCTCCGCCGTCGTTGTTTACAAGAATGTCCCTGAGTAGCCCTTGCAGCGACCAACCACCCTACCTGCATGTGAGTGCGTGTGTGTGTGTGTGTGTATGTTCACGCGCGTGCGCGTGTTGGCCCTCGCCACGTTTCGCTCATTCCTCCACCGCCGCCGCAGCCTTGAAGGCGCGTCAGCGCGCGCGCGCGCGACCGGGTAAAAACGGTCGCTCTATATTTACCGCGTGCGCTTCCTGAGCTTCCAAAAGGAACACGACTTTGTATCCGGTGGCGGTGCGTGGCTGCGCGGGCAGGCGACACGGCCGTGCTACATGCCACCGACTGCCATCCGAAGGTGACATCCACGAGACCTGAGCTATTTACATAGATTTGGAATAAAAGATGACACCTGTGTATGTGGAGAAGCAACGGAAATAGTTGACCACGATCTGTGGGATTACAGAATATATGGTTCGGTATATTGAAATTTAAATTATTGCACGGTCCATTTTACGTACTGTTTTGTGCGATACTCACTAGACTGGATGCAGATTATATGCTCTGTTTTTCTGTACGACTCGAACAAATTGACTAGTGCAATCCTAGCGGCATCTCTGCTTACTAGTTGCGAAGTCTGTGTTCTCTCGAGTTGGTTCCGTGGTTAAAATAGTGTGCACAATTGTGTTCTTTTATGTTGCGGTTTTTCCTGGATAGTTGAACATCGGAAATAAATCATAGTGAACAAAACATAGTATTAAATAAACCATTCGCTTATCAATGAAGCCTGTTTACATGGTCAGAGAATGGTAGACCAGTTGAGGTTAGTTGTTTGTTGCGCTCCCCGTGGCGTTGAGAGACAACTCATACTAACACCATCCATTTCTCGTCCAATATCGTGTAAAACGCTTATTTCGGAACGTCCATTTTGTGTACGCAATTACGTCAAGTGTGATGTCAACCACTTCACATCCATTTCTTGTACAGCAATTGGGCGCAAATTGTCTGTAAAATGGACCGGGTAAAGCAGGCTTCAGAGAGAACATAATTGAGAATAAGGAGAACATGATATGTTCATAAATTTCGTCAACTGTGAATGTAAAATAAAAGAGAGTCATGAAAGAAAGTAATGTCCTTATCCCTGGGATGAGAGGCGGAAAACACAAGTAGGGGCGGCGAAGCAATGTTGTTTGTTACAAAGAACAGAACACATTTCTTTTTAAATTGAAAAACACTAGAAAAGATTTTCTGTGGTTGGGACAAGAGGCTGAAGGCAAGAAACAAGAAAAGGAAATATTATGCAACGTCGTGAGATGGAAACACGACAATTCTATGCTTTAGAGAAAAAAATATAAAAAAAGTTGTGTGTAGAATTAAATAATTTAAAATAAGGCCCAATTAAGGTATGGTAATAATGGGTCACAATTATATTTCATACTTTAAACTTTGAGTGCCAGAAAAATATTATTTAAATGAGTATATTGCAAATGTACATAGATTTTGCAATTTAGTAGAAGAATGAATTTTTATGAAAACTGATTTTTATGATGACTGGCTCATGAATAGGTATCACATTTGCATGCTTCGATGACGTGGTGAAGGAAACTGACTGCTTCATTTCTAATACAAATTATTATTAGAATACGCCACAAATATGCACATTTACTTTCTGATTAAGTTCTTTAAAAATTTTGGTAGTTCTTTGAACGTGTGCAGACTCCACTTCTTTGGGACAAATGGATTTTATAGGGAGTTCCGTTGTTGACAGTTTTTTAAATTTATTATCGATATCTTTCTTAAATTTTATTTTTGATTATTAGTAGTTGAATATTAGAAGAGGATGCTAGTAATTCTGTTTAATTTAGATCTGATTCTGCAATAGATAATAATTGAAACTTATCCCTATTGTTTGCCCATAGTGACTTATACGTTGGTTGTTTTTTTTTGGGGGGGGGGACTTTAGGGCTCGCCAACATCGAGGTCATTAGAGTCCTTTACCGAAGGTGGGTGGATTTGCGCCATTGTATAGATTCTACAAAATTGTGAAATTTTTCAAAATTACATTTTAAATTAAAGAATACTTTTAACCCCATCCCATAAATTAAGGTTTGGTGTAATGAAAAAAATTCTAGAAAAAAAAAATTCCGAGATTTTGTTGGCTTTTGAAATATTCTTTTCAAGAGCGTCTCAATGAGTAGGTATTTTTATTTTGATTCTTAAAATAGCTTGAAACGTAATCCATTCTACCTGTCACTATGTTTATTTGAGGTTTTCTTCATTTAGAAAGAAATGCGCGGGACATGTTATAAGAAGGGCGGTTCCGAATTCAGTTCAGATCACGTTTCTTTGTAGCGATGGTCTTGGAAATTGTTTAATGGTACTAAATCAAATACGTCTGGATTCAGCTTTCTATTGTGTGGTTATTGAGAAGGAGAATTAGTAGTGTAAATCAGAGTTTTATGGTTTGTTCATAGCACATAGAAATTCTTCCCTGAGTTGTTTAAAGGTTAACATCCCCATCTAGTATTTTTCATTTACGCAGACTTCCGTAGACTATTATTGGGTTTTATTTTAGTATTTTACAGGAAAATATTTGCAGAGTCAATATCTTATATACTTTAAATTTTCTCTTCGCCAGTCTATAAATATATTTCACACTTACGTACGATAGTTTATGTTGACTAACAGTTAGCTTTTAAGTTATTGTTTGACAAATATGGAATTTGATGGTATAATAATTAGTGTATTAATTATTGTCGTATACCGAGTCTGCGAAAAGTGCATTTGTGAAATTTCGTTGTAATATTACCTCGGAAATACTACATTATTTTGAACTTTCCCTAATTATATCAGAATTATATACCTTATATATTTATTTTTTTTCGTTTTCATTTTCAATATTCCAGTTTCTCGGTTGTTATACCATTACCTGGGTTACTTTTCTATCTTTCTTTCTCGTTTTTATCTTTGTTTCTTATTGCCGTCGCCGAACTAAAAGGCGATGTTCTCGTTCCTAACCGAGTGGGGAGATGGGGAACTGTCTATGATCTATTTACTATCTTATTCCTTTGCGCACAATTACTATGTCAGTGACATATCTTTCGAAGATTTTAAACCGTTCTTCTGTTGTTATATAATTTTCCCAGTTTCTGTCACTAAATATTCCCATTCTCTTCTCGGTCCCGTCTCCCATTTTCATTCAATATAACATAATTAATCTGTTAACTGGCGGTGAGGTTCACCGCATTTCTATCTCTCCATGTAGCCTAGCCATATTGCACGTTCTTGTCCAAGTAAGTTACATGTATATAGAATATTGTTTACATTGTCCATCTCTGCTCCGTATGCACATATATTTGTCTCCGATAACCCCATTCTTTGCCAACATGATTTATTATCCCCATGTCCCGTGATGATTTCCATTATTTATGGGGTAGTTATGAACCTTTTTTTTTTTGTTTTTAGATGCAAATCTCACATTTGGTATGAATTTATATGTTAACCTGCCTTCTTTCGCTTTATCCCATATATTTTCAATTTATTTCCCATTCTTTTCAATTTATTTCCCATGTTATCCACGTGTTTTACACATGTTAGTTTTTCGTCTAGATCACACCGACATATTTAATGTTGCCTTTTATTTTCACTCGCCAAGTTGGGAATCGTATTATGGGGTCTCGTCTTTTGCCTTTATTATTCAGTTCGAAAACAATTCCATCTGTCTCAATTTGTGGTATTGTAAGATGTAATTTTTGTGTCTCCGTCTCAAATTTTGTTAATATTCTTTTGCTTTCCTGTTCCAGTTCTCTCCTACTGTTCCCTGTTATTATAATCGCTATCTCATCTGCATAAGCAATCAGTTCTACTCCTTCCTTGTCCATTTTTTCTATTAAGATGTTTATTACCATGTTCCAAAATGCAAGCCCCATATGACTGCCCTGAGGGCAGCCCTTTATCATCGTGTATAGAAGATCCTTGTTGCCGATTCGTAAGAGGACATTGCGATCTTCCAAGAATAATTTAATGAACCTGCGGAGTTTTTCACTTATTTCTTTCTCATACTATTCATGTAACAGAATCCTGACACTGTCAAATGCACCAGAAAATTATACAGATATCATTAATGCGTATTTTGCAGTTCGTCCTCTAATCTGGTCTAGGAAATAGTTTATTGCTCCTTCCGTATTCTATCCCTTTATAAATCCATATTGTCTATGATTTAGCTTTCTTCTTAATTCTTCCTGTATGATTACAGGGAGTAAAATAATTGGTCTATAAGATTTACTTTCTTGTGGGTCACGATTTCCTAGTTTCTTAAATAATATTATCTGCTACCCTCCAAGCACGAGCGAAATAGCTTCATGCGTAACATTTATTTAAAATATCTATTAGCTCATCTTCGTATATTTTATTGAGGTGCTTGACTATGTCCGGTGTAATGTTGTCGAACCGTGGGCTTTTATTTGGTTTCATGTCTTCAATGATGTTTCTTACTTCTGTTTTTGTTATCTCTTTTTCATTTATCTCTTCATAATCATATGGATTATTCATTGAATTATCATACTGGAGCAGTATTTAGTAATACAATTATAAGAATAATTGTGTTCGCCAAGAATTAAGGGGAAAGTTAAAGTATCTCACGCAGTTCATGGCAAGAAGCATTCTTTTATTGCTTCAACAGTGAATCCATTATCAACTCACATCTAAATTTTCCCAGATCATTTACAAGGGTATTAACTATTCCTAGTATTAATTTGAAATATTGTAAAACAGCGTTTTCTGAGGAAAAAACTCAATATATTAATTTTGAACATGTTTTGAATTTTTTCCTTCCTGACACATGTCATGTAGCTTATGATAGCAAAGACCATTAAATAATTTGTAAACTTGACACGTCTCCCAGATCTCTATCTTAATTAGGAAAGCTTCCAGGCTCATTCAAAAATTTTGTATAGAGCCGTTTTTAGACTAGTATTTGTTTAAATTTTACATTGGAATAACTTGCAAAAGGGTTGAAATTTTATAACGAAGTTGGGTACTTTTTCTTTGTCTATGCGGAGACTGCCTTCCAACAAAATTTTATCAAAATCTGAAATGTTGAGATTTAGACCTAGTGTTGATTTGACATGGAATGACCAATACCTATTAATTAATTACAATTCAATTCAAAAGGGCTATATTTTAACAACAACAAAAATATACAATATATATGGCGGGGCTTAATACCCGTGTGCCTTACAGAGGCCCTAAAATGTACCGTGGGCTGTGCATACTACACCCTATTATTCACTCTGAATGAACTGAAATAGTAACTAAAATTAGAGGTATTAAAATATTTTGATTATTTGGAAGGTAAATGATACCAGAAGCGGAAAAAGAAATTAATAAGTGTTAATAAGTTATAATCATTTTTGTTGTTGTCTTGGCTATGTTTTAATACAATTTTAATTTTTAATCTCAGCTATTGGTATGTTACTTAAGTGACTGTTTCGTTCATTGAGCACCGTCGGGAACCACGGAAAACCAACGGGTAGTGCAAGCGCGCTAAGCATAAAAATAATCTGGTTGTAACTGGAAACCTGTAACAGAACAAAAAAAGTTGAGTGCGAACCTCCGCAGATAAAGGACGTTTGTAAGAGTGCTCCCTGCTGGTATCTGTGTTTCTGACCGTCGACAGCCCGCTCGCTCCCGCGTGTACCTGATCCTACGGCGGTGCGTGTTGCGTGAAACGGTTGTACATAGAGAATTAATTACAGTCGAGCTCTTCAACTACTTTCAAATTTCATAGTATGAAAAACTGGAAAGTGCAGATGTTTGCCCCAGCCAACCCGTTTAGTTTTAATGACTATCTAAGGCTAGGTGCATAATCCATCTAAGACTAGGAGCATAATTGTCTTGAGTTGTACAACTGTTGACCGACTACTCGATGAAAGAAATAAGAAACTTTATATTGTAGTATTTGTAATTGGGTAATGCAGCGTGCTATTGTAACTACATGGGGCGATAGGAGGCAGGAGGTGGATGGTAGGGCTATTGGTATTGGATGAGTCGCTTAGATTTACTTGGCTCACGTGGAGTTAGCAGGAGTAGTTGGTAATAGATGGATAGAAGGAGGGTTCGTATTTCAGTAGTCACAGTTATATGAACTGAGACATTAATGTGAAAAGCTACAATATTTTTCTGGCCCCGACGAGAAATTGAACACGGAGCAATTTGGTAATGAGCGAGCATGCTAACCCCTCAGCTACCGGAGGGTGTGAGCAGTATTAATGCGGCTATAAATGAAGCTGCGCACACCACGCCGATAGCTGATGTGTGCGCACTAGCATTCACAGTTGAATGTTACTCATTTTTTTCATCGACTTGACGGCTAACAGTAGTTCAACTAAGAGCGGGATTACGCACCTAGTCCAAGTCTTCCTTCTAGCTCATCATCAAGTTATCCCGGGTACAATTCCAGGTGGGTCAGAAAAAAGTTGTAGCTTTTCACATTATTGTTACTACTGTAAATTAATTGTCAACATAGCTATAACTACTGAAAAGTGAACCCTCTTCCTCTCTCCACCTCCTAGTATCAATAACTCGAACTGTTAATAACAACTTCTACTTACCCCTCCACGTGGACCAAGTTGTTGGTAAACCCAGCTAAGCGTCCCACCTACCAACAATAGTCAGCCACCCAACTCCTACTTCCTATCGCTCCATGTAGATGACCTTCAATAGCACGCTACATTTCCCATTTGCAAATATTACTATAAAAAAGTCTTCCTTATTGATACCAGTGTTTTAAGAGTATTCACAGTTGCCTAAAGGCTGATATATGCATATAACATATTATAATATAATATTATAAGCTCCCGAACCCAGAGTTTTCAGTGATGTTGAGTTCAGGCAGGGGCGTCGCAAGTACGGGGCTGGGTCCTAAAATAAAAAGGTTGAGACCTGGCCCCCTCTCCGATCCCGTATTTTAATTTTGGTACTAATAAGAATGAATTTTTTAATGAAAAATCATTTTCGCTTCCGTAAATGTTTCAAGATAATTCAATAATTTCTTTTTTATCAAATAAGAATATTTAATTTTTCAATATCACAATACAGTTTGAAAGTCATGATATAACTAAAAGTTCGAAACTATAGTTATTTCTTATTTTTAGTGTATCCAAAAATATAGCGTAGTTCAAACTATGTAACCCGGGACACAATTGTATATTAGAGGTTTCAACTCAGGCAATTCGTCCCAATAAGGGGTCACATGTAATTATGTTTTCAAATAATTGTTATTTCTTGTCCAGCTTTTGAAGCGCAAGAAGCAAACTTAGAGTCAAGAGTGATTGAAAATTTGTAATTTTGAATTGAACATCGGCAACTTAATTGACAAACTTTTCGAAATTGAAGAAAAGAAAAAAATTAATCTTGAAACGTTGGCTGTATAAACAATATAATAATGAAAGATGACTTCATTATTTAAAAATGTGAAGTGGTAAACAATTGGTGAATGAAATTGATTGTTTGAAAATTGTGACACATAGACTCAACAAGGTTTAACATTATTTAAAAGAGAATTTTTATAATAATAATAAGACAATAAAAAAAACCTCAACTATATGATATACAAAATGAGGTTATGGAAATTATGGCTCATACATTGATGAGGAAGTTAGTACAATATTAAGTTTTTAAAAATTCATTTTTTTTTTTTTTGCAATTACGGTGGATGGAACAACTATTTTCTACATGCATTCGCGTTGTCAATCCGAATCGCGTTGTCAATTCAGTTCACCACAATACCAGAGAATATACATAGATTTTAAAGTTTTAGAAAAAGCAGTTCAAATCAGTTTTTATCGTTATATTCGGTTTCAATTCACCAAAATACCTGAGAATAAACATATATTTTAAATTTTCATGAAAAACAAAATCTCAACCCCCCTGGGGGGTGTAAGGGAAATTTTCTTTATAGTCATAATTGGTTTCAACGCCCCAAAATACATTGGGGTAGTAGAGTCTACCTTCTGGGTTTTGACTTTCTTTCTTTTTGTGTGCCTGTGTTATTGAAAATTGCCGCTATTAGTTTTCAGATAAAAGTTTTAGGGGCCTTTGAAACCGGTAGTGATATTTCCGATGACACCAAAGTCCACGATCAACCTCTTTGGAATGGAAGGGAACTTAAAATTTTATATACTGAGGATTTTTTTCAGAAATTTTTAGTTGTATTAACATTTACGACGCTCGACTTCTTTGAATTTTAAATTAATATTTCATACTTTAAAAATATCTATGTTTATGCTTCTTGCACATATAATAAGTGACCAGAGAAAGATATTTTTTATAGTTTTACTTTTATCATTTTCAATTTTTGTATTAGTAGTACAGTACTTTGTAAATAAAAACTTGTTTTAGAAAAAAGTTCTCTTATGTTTATTTTATTGAAAGATTAGATTCAATTGTATTTTACTCGATGTACCGAGTCAGAATGTTGCACATTCACATATGGGACTTCAGAGACCCACCACACTCATTCGTCAAGCTAATGACGTGCAATATGGCAATCATTTTGTTGTATTTTTAGGTAATTCTATTTTTAATTCTTTTGTAATTTGTATTACAGAATGAAAATTGTTCTGATTATTTATTTACATAGTTATGACTCACAATGATGCATTGAAAGCGGTTATCTCACGAACTAATTGAGATATGTCTATATGTAAACATTGTAATTAGATTAATCATGTTACGTCGAATNTGTCTGTAAACATTGTAAACATTGAGTATGTAAACATTGTAATTAGATTAACGAGAATTTACATTTTTTGATATTTCATACTTTAATGGTCGCAAAGGGTATACATCTCAAGTTTCCGTCGTTCACCCTTACGGCATTGCATCTTATTGTCACTGTATTTCTGAAATAATTTGATATATCTTTTTTGTATGTAAAGATTGTGAAATCAAAGATATAAAAAATAATTTCTAGAATTTTCCATTCTATTTGAATTAGAGGGTACCCCGGATAAGGCGCCCAAATGTGCCCCCCCCCAGCCAAATAACAGTCCCTTTGTGTACACATTTTCGCTGATAAAATATCATTATTAATCACGTTATAATGTTAACTTTTCTTGCGTTTGGTATTGTTTCCTATACTAAAAAATTGTGATTTTCCGTTTTTTATTTTTTTCCCTGAAATTAAATCAAAATTCACTGATCATACAAGTCGCTTAGTTGATAAAACACTCATATCTAACCAAAAATATTTTGTATAGTGGTTTTTATAGTATACGGCCGCGATAAAAGTCCAAAAAATATACCAAATAATGTCAAAAAGGTAAAAAAAATGGACATTTTTGTCAAAATTACTGAGGTTCAGGGTTGATTTTTTCGTCACAAGTCGCTACGTGTTATTCTAAATGCTGCCAAAATTTCAAGTCTCCACGTGCGGTGTGTCAACTTGAAAATTGCCAATACCGACCGAAGAAGTATAGAAAATACAAAAAAAATATATCTTTCTTTCTTTTGGTTTAATTTCAGGGGTAAAAAGCCGAAAATCACAATTTTGTAGTATAGGAAACCATACCAAACGCAAGAAAAGTTAAAAACGTGATTTAATAATGATATTGTATCAGTAAATATATATACACAAAGGGGCAATGTCATTTGGTTGGGGGGCACATTTGGGTGCCTTCTCCTGAGGTACCCTATGGATTGTATTGTAGTCTCACGTTGAAAGAATTTTTTGAAAACTCTTATTTACGAGAGGGGAATTAGAGTGAAGTTTATTTTTTTTACTTTTTGCGGTGTCTTATCTATATAAATAAAAATTAAATCCTGTTCGTTGGTAAGCGCAGTACTTGAGAGCGGTTGGACCGATTGGCTATTTTTTTAAATGTTCGTAATAGTTAGAGTAAGGTTTTTAAGGGAAAAAATTGGAAAAGGTCCTGAAAATTGGAAGATACGGGAAAAACTGAAAGTGCATTTTTCTGTGGGATTTTTATATGAACTCTAGACCATGACTCACGATTTGAACGATGGATGTGCGTAATTCCTTTTTCCTTTTGTTCGTTATGGTTCTGGAAAAGTATTCAGGAAAAAAAATTCGGGACAATTACAAAGTAAAGTCGGAGAATTCGGACAAACTGCAAAAATTATAATTTTCAAATACTCTCTCGATCATAACTGACGAGAGGAACGACATTATTGTCATTATTATATTAACCTTACTATATGTTGTTAGATTATTATATTATATATTATCAGATGATTATATATTATCATTATTATCATTTTTACTTTGATTACACATTAAAGAGCTTTTCACAAATCCACAAGACGATCACAAACAAACTTATTGAAATTTAAACAGGACAACGTCTGTGGGGTCAGCTAGTGTATGAATAAAGATATCATCACGATTCTTGTACGCCAACGTTCTGTTTTGGTCAGTACTAAATTATAAAGAAGGGTCTACTATATATGAACAACAAAAACGTCCATGCGTTTTTTAAGAGTCCACTTCAATTTTTAAGAGTTAAGTTATGGTAAAATGTTATATAGGTAGATAGATAAAAATGTGGCTTTAATCAATGTATGGACTTTCATTAGTGTGTTTAATTATTATTCCACCTCAGTTCTCAAACAAAATTATAAAATCGTGGACATATATCATAGAAATATACATTTTCCATCATTTGGATTATTAGAAACACCACACAGTGGATATGAGACACTTTTATAAATGTCTCATGCATGGAAATAAGATATTAACCTCAGTAAATAATTTAGAAATGATATCCGCTTAAAGCACAAGAAACTGCATTGTTGCGAAGGTGCTCAAAACTAGTTCTGACAATACGTAAACGGCCAAAACTAGTATTTTGAAAACGCTCGAAACTAGTTCTGGCAAAAACGCATCTGCCAAAACTAGTTATGGTCGTTCTTAGCTAAAGACACATCTGCGGAGCGGAGCGTTTTTTCCGCCGACTTGTGTTATCTTATGGGCAAAGACACATCTAGCGGATCGGAGCGGAATCTCCGCTGCTTCCTGCGCAACCTTTTCGCCTGCTGACGTCACAAGTGTTAATACATGGGTATATTGAGAGAAGCGAGTAGACAGCGGCTGATTTCTTTCACGGTGCTTTCCTTTAATTTCCTTTCCTTGAATTTCTACGGAATGATTATTAATTATATCAATGTCCATATTAATTAGGCAACACTTGAGTTATAACATCACTGAGTATTTGTTGTAGTGCTTCCTCACTTATTTATAAAAATATTTTCGCGTCCTTTTTGGTGGAGTTCGTTGTTCTGAAGCTTTCTTATTTTCGTGTTTTACTATTTTTGACTTCTTCGTATTTTCTTCTGTTTGTATTTTAGTCTTTTCGGATTTTCGTTATGTAATTGTCAAAAATGTTGGCGTGGTTTTAGTTAAAAAGAGAGAAAAGCGCATTTTCACATCTACATTTTAAAGCTTTACAATTCAATTATTTGTAATATTTGTTCCTCAATTTGAGTTCTTGTCGTACTTTTTTTGTGAAGTCATTGTGAATCTTTATGTCATATTGTGAATTTGCATTGTCCGTGTATTTGAAACGAAGTAAACACGACTTCCTAAATATCTAATAGAAAGTTGACGAGTAGGGAAGTTTCAAAAGATTGGGTAATTTTGTCTGTACAGTTCGTTTTTAATTATCAAAATTATATGACATTAACAATTTTTGAACATAGATGAAAGGTTGTCCTACAGTTGGCATTTTTTAAAGCGTTGATTAAAAATTTATATTACTTCTTAATATTAACTGTTTTTAAACAAAAAAATTGAGTCAATCATGTTACGTATTTTGGAAGGTAGTTATCTATTAATAATTATTGATAAATTACATGGTAAGAGTACATTTTAAAAGGGAATTATATTTGAATGAATATAAGATAATTGAATATATTACATCTTACGACATTTTTACGGACGATTACAATATATATAGTTCTTATTAAAATAAAAATCGTAACGACTCGTGGTTTCAGTCGTCGTTAGGTGATAACAAATTGTAAGGAGAAACATGGACGTAGCAACGTATTACGCACAACAAGCACAATATATATCGCAATTGTCCGTAAAAATTTCGTTCGATGTTATTTATTTATGTAAGTATATTTAACTATTACTGTATATTGACATCTATGTATAGTGTGTCTATTTCTATTATTTAAAAAATAAAAAAATAGTCACAGTGGTATTTATTGCACAGTAAACAATAAATATTACTTTAAACATTTTCATTATATATAGCTATGTGTTTTACACCAAAAGCGTTGTGTAGTTAGCGAGCATGGATGCTCCGTACATAACCTGCGCGAAGCATGTCTGTTTTCGTCCTGAAGTTACCTTGTTCCTTCCACCCCTACTCACGTTCCCCTACTCCTGCCGTCCAATGACCGAATTCGGGTTTTGTGCGTCACATATACAGTCAAGCTTTGTATTAAATTTGTATAATTATGAATTTGAGAAATTAGGATGCTGTGTATGTTTATAAAAACCGACAAGAACAAGTATATTAGTGTGCAGTCATATTAATGCATGAATATTAAACATTCTCCCACATATCTTGAAAATTGATCGACATTTCTGTGATTGCAGAGTGAGAGGAATTCAATGCATGAAACTGAAAGTGCATATCAAGAAGTGCACCATTGACGAACTTCGTTTGACCTCTCCAAAGATACGAGGCCTCGCACTCAAACGGCGGTTGGTAGTGGCTCACAAAACAGAGCGCGCCAAGATGTGGTCGTAAGACGTCGGCGTTTGGCTCGACTGCTGGCTGCTCAGCGCTAGGTGTTGAGGAAGGGGCAAGGGGATCGGGAATATATTTTGGAAAATAGGGAAAATTTTCTTAAATTTACTGAGCTAAATAGGGAAGGGGATTAGGATATTTGGTTTCTTCATCATGTTTCATATTCAAAGATAATTTTTGGTGATATAGAAATTGGGGGGAGACGGGCTTAGTTACGTTTATTTATTATAAATAGCTTTTTTTATGTTGGAGAACGTGCCAAGTTTTCAGAACATTTATTGTATAATACCTTTAGTGAAATGTTATTTATGTATTAGTAGAGGAATGTTTATTAAAATTAAATATTATCTGTGATTTTTTAAAATATTTACTTTTATTTATTTCAAAATTGAGTAGATGCGAGAATTAATAGACATTACATCGTTTGTTATGGAACTTTGAGTTATGTCTAATGTGTTATTGGATTGTTAATTTCCTTTTTTTAATTTTTTATGGTAATGATAAGTAGATATCTTTTTCCTTTGCTCAGACAGTACTATTAGAGATGGGAAAGAAATACAGAATCAATTTTTTTTAGAAAGAAAAATTTATGCAAAACATTAAATTTTGAGCAGCAAAATTATCACTTAGTTAACATATACATAACAGAATTGCTCCCAAATAACGAGAAGATCAAAGAGCGATAATGGATTTTCTTTCAGTGTGTGAATGAATCTGAAAACTTCAAAATTCCCACAACTTCGGACCAATTGCAGATGGAACCGTATACCATTGGAAATAGATCGAATCATTGTGAAGTAAACTTAATTTTCTAGAACTATATAATGATCATTTTTCTTTGAAACAAATTTTAGAGATGCTAGAGACA
>NNCF01126590.1:1017357-1045502 GCA_002313205.1 Laupala kohalensis | reverse complement strand
CCCGAAATAACTTTGGGTCGAGCCCGAAATAACTTTGGGTCGAGCCCGAAATAACTTTGGGCCGAGCCCGAAATTTATTTTATTCCAATGCCAAGAAATGAGTTTCTTAAAGGGTCCTCCAATTATATACGAAAAACGTTTCTCAATACAAAATCAATTAAAATTGAAAAGTTTAACCCGGAAACATGTCATGTTTGACTCTCATAAATAATTATCTACTTTCATAAAGTATCATAAAGTACCTTGTATATACGCACTAAGTATGATAAGCCAACTAAATGTGAATGTTATAAAAGGTATTGAAANTTATTATTATTATTTTTTTTTTTTTTTGGGGGGGGGGTCTTTAGGGCTCGTCAACTATTTACTATTTACCCAGCGGTTGGGGAGAGAGGTGGAAGAGAAAGAAAAGGTCCGTACTACTTAATCCATGAGATTTTGTTTCATTCAAAATTTACACAGATCTCTTGAACACCATTCGCACTTTAATTATCTTTGTATTTAAAATTTTAGAAAAAAGAAGAAAATTCTCGTCGGCAATAAGGTACGAAAATATGATTTTCAACATTATTTGTTGGTTTCTACTTTATGTGACTAATTACATATTTTCTTATTCCCATGTTTCTTAATTTTACCCGTTGTGAGACTACTTGGAAACTCCTACTCGTGCCTTTGTAATATTCCTCTTTGTAATTTGTACCAACAATTTTAATGAGATAAAGACACGCAACTCGTGTAGCCAAACCTTATACAGAAATCAACCTTATAGAGATATAATGGCGTACTGAATGGTTAGAGTGTCCAATTTATATTGTCGCAACACACTTTAGCAAAGTATCCATTGCAGAAATAATTTAAAAATAAAGAATTTATTGTCACTAAAAGCAGTCACAGAATTTATATTACTACACGGAGAATAAAAAACTGTCTCACAAATACACAAATTTATGTTGAAAATGCAGTAACAGCATGCATATGAGAATAATGCAGTTTACTCGAGATGCAATTGCTATCTTGGGGTTTAAAGGCAGAGATGGATTTAAAATTTCTGCACCTGCAAAAACTGAGCAAAATAACTACTTGTTGTAAAATATAAAGAATAATCAAGTTTTTTTATCCTTTAACAGTTGTAATGGAACTCTTATTAAGCATATGCTTACTATAACCGTTAAATTATTCCAAAAACATCCCGAAGATATAATATTAACCTGTCGGTGCCCATGGCTGAGTTATTTTCGTAGTGGTCTCCAAACCGCTAGTAAACGGGTTCGATCCCGATCGGGGACGATGAATTTTTTGGTAGTGAATATGTTAAACAGTTAGCAAAAGATTCTTTAAATTTCATATACTCTGGGAACAATTAATTCTCGGCGAAAAATGCTTCCAAGGAGAGATCCCGCTATCACTGACATCTGGTAGTTGAAGACGGAACGACGAATTTCGGGTGGGTCCGAAATTTCAGTTTTTTTCGCGGCCTAATATTTCGGCTCGGTCCAATATTTCGGACTGGCCTGATATTTCATACGGGCCCAATATTTCCGGCCCTTCTGCCATGGGTAACGCTTACCCAGATAACCTACTAACAATTAGCCCTACCACGCACCTCCTACCTGCTATCGCTTCATGTAGATAAGCTACGATAGCACGCTACGAATTTACAAATACTACAATGAAAAAAGAGCAACTTTTGGAACACACAGGCAGACAGCTAAACGTTTATCCCCACGAACGCAACCCACTATTCTCTCTCGTTCCAACATGCGAAAGATTCCGTGCATCGACTGGCATGAGAGCTAGGAGTTATTAATAAAGTGAATAAACTTATTAAAAACCAAATAATAATACAAATCTGCTAAATTATTTACCAAACAAAACCGACACTAAATCCCATTAGTTTTGATTTCGTTTAAATTTAGCAAATTTATTTATTTTCGTATCAAATTCTCATTATCTTTCTTGAGTGTGTAGATCAGCGGTGTCCGCGAAACTGTTTTTACGACCCGCGAGTTATGGTTCATTAAATTTTTCATCAAACAACTTTGTGACATATATCTGTGCCATCATAATTTTTTGTATTTCACGAGGCCTGTCTGATGAGAGACAATAGAAAATTGTGTTCGGAATCACCCCGTCATACATTACAATTTGAAAACATTTTATTATAACAATAAATATTACAAATGTATTTTTTACAAATATAGAATTATACTGTTTAATTTTTCCAGCTCGGAATAATATAATTTTTTGATAAGAATCAAAACATCGCGCTACAAAGAAAGAAACACAACCTATAAGTTATTTTCGTCGGGTAATATTTTGCCAAACCCCGCCCCGTGTCAAGGGCTATATCGCTCTGCAGTGTATAGAAAACGGCCCGCGGTCCAAGATAAGTTGGCCAGCGCTGGTGTCGATTGTAGTAGTGAAATCTGAGTCCGAGTGTCTGAGACGCGCGGGGCGATCTGAAGAAGCCAGCATCCGGCGAGAGTCTACGACGACGTCCATCGCATGTTGATAGGAGGGACGAGGGCGATGGTCGAGGACGGAGACCGAGGGGCTCCCGCGAGGACGGACATCCGCCCTCGGCCGGCGTCGTCGCTTTGAACGAAACGTGTGATGCAAACGCCAATGAGATAAAGACGCGACACGACTTAATCCAGGGGCGGGACGCGCTGGCTCTGCGCTACCACCAACCGATGCGTCGAGACCTTGGTGCTCCTCGGAACAAGGGAATACTAAGAGCTCTTCTGTTTCCACTCCACCTCTCAGACCAATAAACTTGGATTCGAACAAAGCAACATCAAACTTTAACCTAAAAATATACCGATTTTCAGTCACAGCAGGGTGGAACCGAAACTAACCAGTTTACCCCAATTTACCATAAGCAGGGTTCCAATTTCCCCACTTCTATTTTTCCCTCTTCTACGTCTTACGTTTATTCACAACCAGCGAAAAATCATTCCACCTCTTGAGATTGTCAGGATTGAAGAGGTCACCTAATCCTCTTCGCAAAAGGACATAGTTCGATTGGGTCATTTTCTTAATTACTTTACCTCTTCAAGAGCGTGACAATACCACACCTTTCGAACTAATTTGTTTTGCCCATTTTCGCAAATTAATACCATACAGAGCTGAAACAAACTTACATTTGACGAAGAAGTTTATCCTTCAAACTTCAAAAACAAATATCCTTGTTTCATACAATGATCGAATGTTTGTCCTTTTACCGCTGACTCACTGAATTCATGTATATGTTTAAGACATGTACCTCATAAAAATGTAGTCGGAAAATACTGTACAAGTACAGACTGAACCTTATTTTCCGACTACATTTTAATGCACGATCCTAACATATAATTGATTAAATTGAATAGTTAAATATTATTTTTGATGAACATATGTCTCAGAATGTTTGAAATATTTATATAAATTTGCATATCACTGAACTGCACAGAAATGTTCCTGCTCGCCATCCCCAGGTGGGACGCAATTGAGCCATGCTCTTCTGACAAGGAAAAACTGAAGGGGCGCTAGAGAGGGAAAGTTGGCCATGGGAAACAACTTAACTATATCCTTTCTGGCCATGAAAAACTGGGAAGCAAGGTAAGGTAAAGTTGACGGCGCCACCCAATCAACCGTCGTCCAAATTCAGGATACAATGTTAGAATTAGCTCTATTGAATCAATTCATTGAAAGTATATATAACGAAAAGGATCATTATTAAATGAGAATAACATTGGTACATCATATGTGTAATAAACGTACGTCCATCATTATAATATGGCATTCTTGTTATAAGAAAAATAAATTAAAATATGTTAGATAAGTTAGGTTAGTATATATAGTGTTTATCGAAGTCAAAATCAAACTGTCCCACAATAGGCCCCGAAGGTGTCCACTATGTGTTTTATAATTTGATTTAAAACTAAACTTGAATTATAATATCCTCTAGTTCACAAATGATTTTTCGAGAAGCATCGCTCTCATATTTATGTCCAACCGCTTCATGTACATCATTACGGTAATTTTTTACTATCCACCACCGTTTCTATCTTTGAGTAAGAACGAGATTTACATGTGATGAAGCACCTTATACAAATTTTTGCGAAACTATTACAGACTATATTCCAACCATATTAATTCTATATCTTCTTCTTCCACGTGATTATTCCCCATATCATTTGGGGCCGGTACTCCTAGCTCTATCGTGTAAGTCTAAGCGCAATTGTGTCATTTCCAATACAGACCGATCGTCTTCTGATCTTTCCTCATAGCCCTATTCAGGTTGTTAGTGGTTTGCCGCTCCCCCGTTCAGGTTCTTCCATCTCTATTACATCATGTCAGATCCCTGCGGCGCTCACACGTAAGTAGTTTTCCCTTAGCTATTCTGCTATATTTGTTACTTGGAACGTTCCCCAAATGTGTTCTTTCTGGCTTTGTCTTGAAGAATTTCTCCTACAAACTACCTCAACATTCTCTCTTCTGATACATAAAGTTTTTGTTCATTTGATTTACGTTTGGGCCAGCATCCAGACCCGTAAAGTAAGGCTGGACTAATTGCTCTCTTACTTACGCTTCCGGTCTTGATGGGCATTTTTGCAACATACGTCACTTCCGTTGACTTTCATTTCAACTTCGTACCAAAAAAATTGACGGGTGTCCAAAAATTTCAATGTAAAAGAATGATACCCTAAGTTTTCGACATGATCGGTCTGATGTGTCGCTTCATGACATAGTGATGTTTGGTTTGCACTGTACGACAAAGAGACCCTGTAGAGTAATATTTATTTTATTTAAAAAATTCTTTAAATTGAAATGGGCGTGGTTCAAGCCTCTGATATGCTCTTCTACCAAACCACGTGTTAATAAAAAGAAAATAGAAGTGAATAATGTACATGTCACTTCCTCAGCTTGAAGTTCAGTGAATAATTGTGTTTATAATAAAACGATATTTGAGAAAAGGAAATTGCTTCTTCTTCTTCTTCTTATTTGTTTCACTGGAACTTTACGCTACAAAATAATAAGTAGTACATAACAGAAAAATATTACAACTAATTTGTAGTATAAAGATTAACAATTCTGAAGACGAGAAAATCAGATATTAATTATTTTTTTCATTTGAAACTATATGTAATGTTATTTTATGTTCCAGACAATTTCCACCTTTTCTACTCCGTCACTACCATTCTCTGGTTTGATTTTTCAAGCATTCTATAAAATAATTTAACTGGTAATAAGTGCGTGATACATATTATATAATTCAAAGTAAATTTATTGTCATAAATACTAATTAAAAACTGTTATACATTTTTTGTTTTATTTCTTACTTTTCCAGGGATTCTGATATTTCTCGTTGTACGATATGGGTTGGAAAATTTGTAGCGTTTAGGAATGAAGTTCTTCTTCATTTAACGTTGATATCTTTCTCTTGACTCTGATACTGACATATTTATCTTACAATCCGATATAACGTAAGCTCCCCCTTAAGACAGCAGTAGCGGAACTTCTTGCCGCGTGCTCGACTTCCGCTCAACGAGAGTCACCAGCATCGGGAACCGTTCTTAATGAGACCCCGCCCAGGTGTGACAGACCATATCCTGAGAAACTAAATTTGAAACATTTTTTTCGCATCCGGCTGGAGCGGAGTCGTACGGGGAATGAGACAGCTCACTTGTGAGTGCGGATGAGGGGATGGTACGAGGTAAGGGTTGGGGGAGGATGGCGGCAAAGAAGAAAAACGCATCTGGGAGAACGAGGAGCAGGTATCGAGTAAGGTAGTGACGGCGGTAGGAAGACACAAGCAGAAGCCGAGCAGTAGGGGAAACAAGAATATCAGAAATAAATAGGCAAATCTTGAAGAAGGAAATTTTATGGAAAAGGTGAATTTTTACCTGTCCAATTTTGTAATACGATCAACTCATTTCGGAGGTGAGTGAAATCAAAAATTGTAATTTTTGAAGAAGTTTGGTCCAACAGATTGTTTATATTTTTGTTGAAAATTCAAAGGAAGGACGTTATCCATTGTAGAAATAGAAAACAAAATTCTTGCGGTTTGGCCAAATTCTTTATTATTACTTTGCCAACGTTTCCGTAAAGAACGTTACCTTCCTCAGGGCTTAGTAGAGTTTATACGAACACACACATTCTCCCCAACCACCAACACATAGACAAAAAGAACGCACAATAAAAATCTCCTTGCACTGGGCACCCTTGTCACCCAACCAACAACAAATATTGTAAAGAGGTGACTGTATAAGCCTTACTGAGCCCTGATAAAGGTAACGTTGGTTACCGAAACGTTGGCAAGGGGATTATGATAAATTTGGCCAAACCCCGAGAATTTTGTTTTGCAAAAATATAATCAGTTTTCTTTAAAAACAGAACATACATTACATTAAGAAACTGATAAAATGAGAAGTAAATGACCCCTCAAGTGGTGACGATTTAATACAAAATGTATGATTAATAGAGATGAAATTAGCTAGAACAAATAATAACATGATCTTGTTCGTAGAAGACTAAATTAAAAATTCATCGAGACAGTCGTTCATATTTTAAAATAGTTCTTTGTCTCCAATTTCTTGGAAACGGGTCTCACGATTTCAATAAAGTTTTCATCCTCGTGAATCCGGGATGAAAATTCGGCTCATCTTTAAAGCTTAAAAAACGTCTGAACTCTCAAAGAGCTTCCTACCTTTATTCTATTCTACCTATTGTACCTATTCATTTGACCTATTCATTTGACGAGAACGATACATCGTATTTCTCAGTCACACAACGGTATTTGTTCATCTACAATCAAATTTTGTAAATTATCAAATTATCAGAATAATTAATTCTGTTTTCTTTAAAATAATAACTGTTCCAAGAAATGATGCTCCATTCAGATCTCCGCTTACAACGTGTTGCGTACAGTGACGGAGTGTTGCAATTTCCTCCATTGTTAATGACACGCATATCACTTGCGGTGACGAAACCTCGCTAGTCGTTTGTCACAAGGCACTAACGAACCCGTAACACCACGCTGACTAATTGCTGTTTCTTATTTGACCTTATTTCTGTGTTATTCGGACTACAGAAGACGAAGGTGGACAGAACTGAAAGTTCACTTACCTTCAAAATGAGAACCAAACAATTCTTGCAACTGACAGCTGACAGTGAGTGCTGTACCGTGGAATTTTTGACAAGAACCGCTTTAGTTAATACTTATGGGTCAGAAACTGTTGTCGACAACATTGATTAAGAAGAGGAAAGACTAAAGAATTACATACTTTCAGATAAAAAGAATATTTATATACTAGATCTCATCCCTAGGTTTTTTATGGGGCTTTAGGGCTCGTCATACATCCCTAGGGCTTACGATAATTACGGTGAGCGGGATTTCGAAGGTCGTATGATTTGCTATGATTATTTAATTTATGACTTCAATGGATAAATTAATCTAACCTATATCTGTATGAACACATGCATGTTTACTTTTACGTAGAACGACTATTCTAAGGCAGATATTTGCGTATTAATGTAAATGGTTTTTGCTGGCGAGCTACAGGTGTTACGGAATTCTCTTTTACTCAATGGCAGATATGGGTTGCTGGGGAATATGTGGTACGACTTGTGTATAGTGAAGGTCCTGAAAAATAAAAAAGAATTTCTTTCTCACTAGAGACCAAAATTGTTTGTTTCAGAGCTCATCACAGAAGTAAAGAAATATTTTTCAATAACATCAAAAAATGTCTAATTCATACAACTAAAGTGTAAAAGTTTGGAGGTCATCAAATGCTCAGCTTGAACGCCAAGTTAGACACGACAACAATTACACTACGTATCTCTGGGCTGATCACCCCCCACCCCCCGAGCTTAAATTTTTTTAATTGTAAGATGTAAAAAGAATATATTGACGAAAATGAACAGTTGGTGGTAACGTCTCACTGTTTTACAAACTCAAGGAAGAAATAAGGAAACATCATTAAGGCACCTTATAGAACAGGAAGCTGTGACAAACGGTGTTGAGAAAATCTTCGAGTTTCGTTTTAAAGGCGGAAACTGAAAAGAAGTATTCGAACAGTGACAGCGGAGAGAGAAGAAAAATAGTTACTGAAGCGTTCTATTCGAATTATTTTGAACGTACTTTCGGAACGATCTTTATAACACGTGCCATAAGAAACACGTGAATGATACATACGACTTCAGAAGATGTCTTTCCATTAAAAGTGATTGACAAGACAATTAAATCTTACTTTTGTTTGAAATACGGTGCTGTAACGCATTTGTACATAGTTTCCTCTGTGTTAGGAGCAACTAAAAACAACTCGTAAGTCTCGTATTTCTCCTTCAACGTTAGAAGGAAAAACTAAATACTAAATGATAAATGTGTGATAAATACTAAATGCAATTGAATAATTGAAAAAATAGAAATAACTATTAATTTTATATAAAATATTTAGGAGCCATTACAGTTTTCGTCAATAATACAATCCGAATACACGCGGCTGTACTTGCGTGCTACTCAAACTATTAAGTTACATATTTGTTGTAAAAATATTAGCTTGACAGAACCAATAAAAAATATTTTACTAAGCAACAACAAAAATTGTGCGGGATTATGAATAACCAGGACTCACTATTTAAACTCGCAATTCATAGAAATATACACTGAAATGGATATAACCAAATCTGGTTACGTTTCTTCCGAGTACGTTCCTTACAAATGTGACCTCGAAGTAAGGTGTTCAATACAGGTATTCATAAATATTAGTTCATAATTTTAGACGTCAATTCCTCGCAGGGCACTTTCACATTTTATACAAGTACTATAAATCTCGACAGTCAAAAAAAATTTTTTTTTCAAATAATGTTTACTATATAATAATAAATATTTTGTCTGAAACTGACGACATTCAACTTATTCATATTTATTTTTAAACACGATATTTCATCATTTATTTGTAAAGAATTTAATCAATTTCCAAAGAATTTACAAATAATAAAGCCATTTCGCTTTTTCAAACATTAATATCTGTAAAACTATTTATCGTATACAAAATTACATATTCCAATTAAAATAAACATTTACAATCATCGACTACTCCGTCGTATACACGGAGAAATAATTTGGAGAAAAATTTCCTTTACGGAATCTGCCGAAAACACACATTTTAGGGAATTCTCGTACAAGAAAAATTGTTTATGTGCTTCTCAACTTGTACACGGATTGCTTTTTCAGGACATAAATTTTCGTTAAGATCCATATTTCGCCGTCATATTTGTCCAAAACAACTGTCACGAATGACGAACCACTACAAAGATAATTTTCTTGTCTCTCGACAGAGTTATCTTACATTTTAACTTCGTAAATTATTTCTTTTATAATTTTTGCTTAAAAATTCGAATTGGTTTGCTATTTCTCATGAGACGTCGGCTGATTTCTCAACAGATTCGGAAAAAACACCTCAATCACTCTTTCGCACACTTTAGACAAGAATATTGGTACACCTGGACGAAATTTTGTACACTTGACTTTAAAAAAAATTGTAAGATCACTGTAACTGAATGGTGTCTGTGAAAACTTCATCCAGTACCATTTCTCATTCCTTAGTGCAGAATATTGTAACATCTTGCAAACTTTTCATTTAAGATAGTTCTATGAACATGAGAAGTGAACATGTGATTTAAAAAGTCACCCACATCTCTCTTTGTTATCTCTTAGAGCAGAATATTTGAACACCTTAGAGACAATTTGAATGTGTTATTTTTGAAGAAAAGTTGAAGGTAAGCGTCTGCGAAAGATTTTAGTACAGTACATCATGTCAACCCTCTTTCTCACTCCTTGGTCGAACATCTTAATGAACTTTTGAACATCACTCTCATTTAACCAATAAAGCAAAATGTAGACCCATCTCTATACAATTTTGCACCAATTACGTTCAAGATAACACTGTCACTGAGGTTACTATCAACATGATATTTTAAAAAAATCTTATAACATGTTTTATAATGATTCTTTTTTTGTTAAAATTTTACACTTTTAACGTTAAAAAACAGGAAACAATACGAAAAACATTTTCATAGATATCAGAAGAGATTCAAGAACGATTATTTTCTCAAAAAATTCAAAACTTGACGTGTGCGATAACGCGGAAAGACTTCTAGTAGTGTTTCAGCTATAAACATAATAATACAGTTGTGATCATAATTACATTAATCATAAAATTACGTTAACTTTTCGGTTTTCTGATCGGTTTAATATCGGTTCGATCCCACCACCATACCAATCCACGAATGTCTTTTTTAGTTCTAAAAAAGAGTGGAAATCACATGGGGAGAGATCTGAGGGAAAAGGATATTGAAGAATTTTCCAACGAAATCTATGAAGCGTACCAACACAGTCGGCAGTATGTAGACGGAAGGAAAACTCGGTACGTTTTGACTTCATTTCGCGTTTCAGATTATTTTTAAAAAAAATTCATTGCCCTTATTCTTTACAATGTGGTTTTCTCAAATTTTTTCTTTCCGGAGGGTATGGAAATATTTTAAAAATATAATGCTTGAAAACGCGTTTTTCCTCCCTCGTTATGCCATTAAGCTGATAGATATTCGTTGACATCTGTTTACATTCGAGCAAGACGTGAGTCACTGTGTTCCGTTTGCGGCTTCAATTTTTCTCACCTTCTCCGGACTAAAATGGACCCGGTACCATTCCCGGCAAAACCAATGTCACACCCCACAAATTCCTGCAATTCTATGGCTTGAACTTATAGCAAGAGAATGTACTGTGAAGAATAATGAGTGAAACATTCTCCGATTATCTCTGTCGGCTAGCAAGAATTACGAACGATAATGTACGAACGGGCTCCTGAAAAAGGATGCAAAGTTAGTCCATTGATGACGAACATCATAAGTTATCACCGTATTCACATGCATCTTAACATTTATATTAAGTATCTTGNTAAGAGACAGTCGTAATATTTTGGAAATCATTGTTACATTTTCTGAAATTAATCATGGTTGAAGATTTTTCATGATTTTTTGTTAGTATTCTTAGTTTTACCGATTCCTCGCTGCTTTTCTGGCTATTTAAAATGTCAAATTAATAAAGTCAAAGTCCGAATGGATATACTACCAAAATTTCAAACTGAGAAATAAAAAGTGACATGATAGAATCAATAGATATAGTAACATTAATTTGCAACAAATATATAAAAGATAATTTTTTTAGCTATTTAATAGTCAGAGTAGACACATTGATTTATAACCTCAGTTTTTTATTTTGTGTATTTTCATTACGATTAATTAGCTCGTTCATACACATTATAATATCTACAGAGTGGAATACGATAAATCTCGCTGGTGACGAAACAGCTGCTGCCTCTGTACAGCTGAATGTCAGAACTGAATTATGTATAAAATGATTCTCTATTTTTCTTATCTATTAATTATGTATCATAACGTGAAAATCACATATATTAGACACTTCTTACATGTCATTTATCTATGTTTTGTAATATTTGATTTTAGTTAATTTCAAAATTATTTTGATGCATGTCTCTTACGTTAAAGAGTTTATCGCAATTGTAATGCGTTCAATCAGAAAAAATATACATCGAAACAGTAAAACTTAACTCACATCCAAAAACACTACTCCCAACTTTTTTCTTTCTTTCTCGCTATTTGATATTAACTATTTTGCTGAAGAAGTTCATAATTCATTTGAAAAATCAATAAAAGTGCTGCAACTAAAAAGGAACACGTCAAATGAATAGCCCGATATCAAGTGAAAGCAGCACGTTGCTATGAGTATTCGTTTGGAAGGGGATATTTGAGGGATTCGTCATCACTGACTCGTTCAGTAAATGGGTTCACAAGAGCAACACCTAGAGAAAACTAATGGATGGTTAATTTTTCTTAAATTTCAGTTATTCAATACCATTTTAATTTTTTGTAAATTATTTATGAACTTTATTAAACCTACGGAATAAACTGATAATTATGAAACATTTCCATAACCTGTTAACATTTGCCTATAGAACAATAGTTTTCATGATTTATTTTTAAGTCTTACTGGTATAAGTAATTTAGCAATTGTGCTTGTGTATTATTCATTTCATAATACTGTAATTTTTCTCTTAATTATAAGATTAATAATTATTGAATCGAGTTAGTTCAATATTAACTACACACTTTTATTTCGTGCTTTCTCCCGACCTCCGTCCTTAAATATTATCAGAGTACATTTCACAAAAAATCCTGCGTTGTTCCATGAATTATAAGTACTTAAACCCACAAAAAAAGAATTTTTATATCGATTGTCATTACTACTGAATTGCAAAAACCATTTTACACCATTACCATATAAACCTTCAAATCTTTCGTTACCTCTGTTATTTCATGATAAAGTCTTTCATTCGCTACTTCTTTTTAATTCTGCAAATTAAAAATGATTGTGAACTTTTTCTGAAAACGAAGTTTCATTTCTTGTTGGGGTCTTCCTCAGATGTATCATAGTAACAAAACAACATATGAAATAACATTAAAATAACATCATAACACACACAACGTTAATATTTATGCACTATGTGTTTACAAAACTGCAGAAACCGTCTACGTAAATTATAAAATAATACTCTAAGTACTCGCTAATTTTTCAGTGTCTGTAAACATTATTTCATGTTCTATTGTTATGTTATCTTTATTTCATTTATTTATTTTTGCTACGTTTAATAGTTGTTACACCTGACGAAGGTCCCAAACAGGGTTGAAACGTTGTGTTCGGGAAAAGTTTACAATAAATATACTAATGTCATACTAATGTCGCATGATGTATTTAACTATAAAAGATTTAAGAAATGGCCGTGAGTAGTATAATTAAAATAGCAATTATAATCGTCAGATTTTCACCGCAAAGAATGAATCGTGAAATTAAGAAATTGCTTATAAACGTTGTGCGTGGCGTTCTGGAGAGCAGCAGCGGTGTCCGCCTGGTGCGTCGCCAGACAGAGGGGGAGAGATCGCGTCGCGATGCTTGCCAGCAAACGCAGGTGCTTGCGCCCACGGCCAAAATAGCGCCGCTTCAGCAGCCGGTGCTCCTGCCTCTGCCGCTGCCGCTGCTGTTGAATGGCGGGGGTCGCGATTCATGAGACGCTGGGAGCAGACGATGGTGGGGCTGACGGCTGCGGATCACCACTGGAAGACGCTCACTCTGAACTGGACCTGAGAAATGAAGGCAAATCTAACGCTCCAACTATAACCAACTAAATCGCATGGAACATTTTTCTGTGTATTTTATAAAGATGAATATATCGTCTGAATTATTAATTAATAGTATTTAAGATGTACAGATTACATTAAAGACAATCAAAATCACTGGTTTATTTTCATGTATCATATGAGGAGTGATAGGACGTTTATACTAAAGTTGTCGAACAACGTTTCAATGCTATGGTTTTGCCTCCTCTTCAGGTTCACAAATGTAGGTATGCAAGTAAAAGAGTGTTGTGAAATATCAGTAATAAAGTAGTACCACGTAAAAGTTATGCCATCTTCCAGATTTGTTCATCATTCGGTGCCGTTCGTCCTTACATCTAGACGTTAGAGTTATAACCGTTTCTTAATATAATCTGCGCATTTTAAATAATATTAATTAATATTATCATAGACAGTCAGAGACAGAGAAGATGTAATATTTATATCATCTGAATTGATGCATCAAATAAAACACACTTCGACAACCTAAGACAAATTGTTTCGTTGCATTACATTGCGATCATACACATGGTCCTCTTCAGGTGCATCAATTTCGCAAAGTTTAAAATCGAGAAAAACGCATGTATGCAAAAACTTTACATTGATGCACCTTAAGGCCATGGGCATGGTCACAATGTTGGGCTATGGTTGTGATGTAGTTTATTAATAAACAATTTGTATGACTTAGACGAAGTTTAGGTTTTATTTTTAAAAAGTATTATTGCTTTATTTAACTTTACTTTGTAATGTCTAGGATTCGTTATAAACGTTTTACGTGTTATGCTATATACGATACAGTAATGACTCAAATTATATGATAAGGAAGCTCCCTAAAAAGAATTCTCTTTAAGTACATACGCTTATTTCTGTTGAATATGATATTTTCAACACTGGATCCCATATTGCTGATTATGTACATGGTGTAAATGATTTTTGCTATCGTTAGGACGTCGAAAATGCATATTTAGATCCTTTAGACGACGGGAGTAAAACTCTTTACGAATAATGACAAAAAAAATTAAATTATCGCCAAAATATTCCAAAATGGATTAAGAAGATTTAAAAAAATGAAACACTAACTATCCACATCTGAACTCGAATAATTGTCAGACTTTTAATACACTTAACTAAGAAGATATAAAACTAGCATAGAACTGTACCGCTCATATATGTAAAAATACTCATTTTCCCGCATTATTAAAACTAGTCTTGCAAAACCGTCGCACATAATTTCTCATATACGTTTCACCGTCTGCAGTATAGAGTGAGAAAAAATTCTATAGTGAAAGAGTCATTTCTGGCGTGGTCCTCTGTATTTTGGTCTTCTTCCAGTGCTCTATTTATGCTCTCTATTAAGTCTCTGGATGAACTTATTACTGTCTTTTATTTGAAATTTGAAAGTAAAATAAATATTGAGAATATTATTTCAAAACATATAGCGACATATCAGTCTTATAAATATCGTAAAAGTGTTATGCAAAAGTAATTTCGTTGTAAACGGAAATTGATGTATTTTCGTAACTGCAGTACGTTTGCTGTCCTATATATTTTATCATTATCATATCTTTCATTTCAGTTTACGAAAAGTGTATTCTACGTCTGCCTGGTCCATTTACACTGCTAATATTACTCAAGCTTCTTGAAACAGTATACTAATGTGTAAGTGTAGCAGAAAGAAATTATTTTACTGCGTCTATACCAAGCTTTCAAGCGAAATACCGCTAATGCGGAAGTAATGCATATTAATTGTACTTCACGTACAGAAAATTTAGGCAAAATCGTTGGAGCCGGTTTTGAGAAACATTCAAAGGAGTACTTTGCCCTTCATGTCAAGTACCCTTTGTTTTAAAGTAAAAAATAGAGCACGTGCATCGACAACAAGTAAATTCTACCATAAATACAAAATGCGAATTAAATTGATTCATCTATCTACTCAAAATCGCTGCTCACAGACGGACGTTATGCCAAATAACACTTTTTCAGAATCAGGGATCGCCAAAACGGATATTTCCGTCGAAATTTTTCGCGTTCGAATTTTTTCACGATTACAAAACTTTCTATATACGAGAAAGTAAAAATCATCAAATTCTATCATCCTTAAATAGGAGTAGGATTGAAAGTTCCCAGTCCTCCTAATAAGACTGGAATGAATAGGATACTTTTGAAAAATTTAACTTCTGTTTCGCTCCAAGAATGTTGAAGTTGAAAAGTGAAATAATAAATGCAGGAAAAGGGTAGGAAGAACAATCTTAGGAGTAAATACGGATGGAATCTGACAAAGAACTACATGCGAAGATGGGAAAGATACGGATACATGGTCACGAAAAGAAGGCTAACTTGCTTCGCGCGTGCGCTCTTTATCATTGAAAAAATGATAAATGGCACATTGACACTCGTTTCGGGGTTTTAACCACACGTAAATAGAATAGAGAAGTAATTGATGCTTTGAGTTTGTGTGGTTTATCTGATCCCCATATACCAGACTACAAGGAGTAATGGAGGTATGGAGTGGATTCGAGGACGAAAAGAAGCTCATAAAGCGACGCTTAAATGTTGCGACAAAGTCTTGGTGTTTCCTTTTTCGATTTCTGTCAGGTAAACTCGCTAAAAATTGGATTGAGAAGCAAACCAACATGGACGTAGCTAGGATTTTGCTAAAGAGAACGAAATAATCTCTTATAAAGACACGTCACATATCTCTATTGAGATTGTCTATATTAATATAAACTCAGAACCAACTCAATCATTTAATAATAATGATAATAAATTTATTGTCAAAAAACAGTACAAACTGCGTATGACCACGTGGAGGACAATAAACTAATTTACTCTCCGGAAGCAAGCAAGGGACCATCCCATCAATTCCGATCAAGAGCCCTAAGGCAGAGGCGGATTCAAAAATTTCAGCAAAAATTCCTAGATAAGATGAAAAGTTAGCTACGAGTTAAAATACTAATAGAATGTCAATATGTTTGTAATTTAACGCAAAAAATGTACATGTTCAAATTATTATCGAACTATTGATTATTCTGAGTATAGTGTTTAAAAATCATAAAAATTGAAATAACACTAAATTCACGATGTATTGTTACAATTGATCCACGAGATCAACAAAGCGTTTTTGATTCACCTCGAGTGATGGATGCCGTGTTGATAATATTCGAAGGGGAGGTTTACGGTAAATGTCTTTTGATTCACGAAAGGCGGAAGCAACTGAACAGCTGCACGGGAGAGAGCAAAATTGTCAAATATATGGATGTAGGTATATTAAAAGTAAGACGAGCGGAGATGGTTCCTCAGAAGATGCCAGGATTCTTCGTTTTGTGTCGTTCTTTGATTTCGTGAGCGAGGGTCCTTCTCGCGGGTTCTCTTGGAGAGATTGTAGTGATTACACATTCATTACATATAGTGCCTTAAGGTAGTATGATCGACCTGGCGATACCAACAAATATTGTATTTAATAAAACAAAAAAGTCATTCCACAAGTACGTATGAACTATAAATCATTCGGAAAGTATTGTTGATAAATCGTAACTATTAAATAACACTAAATTCTCGAATAATTATTTCAATAGATGCCGCCCCTAGGCAAGAGCCTAGCGAGTATAAAATATCCTCCTCTACCCGAAGGAAAACCGGAGAAAATCCCGGACAAGGATGGAATGTTGTTTTTTTTCTTACAAGGCTAATATTTAAAAATATCTTGAAGTTGAACGAACGGTTTTCAAATTAATTAACATGTATTTCTAGTAGAGTCAATACAAGAAATAGACAATAATTCATTAGTCATTGTCATAATGACTATTTTTCATATAAACAAAAAAGATAAAATTATTTAAAGTTTTATAAATGGCTATGTGCTTGACTGGTGCCTGGCACGCTAGCTACCCGGAGGGAGCACAAAAGCTAGCTACAAAAGACCAATGCAGACCAATCCAATCTCCTTGGCTATGCAACCCCTTCACCACGTGAGTGCAAGAGAATTTCCAGGTGTAGGGTAATCTATCTTATGTAACCTATACTATGTCAAAGTTAATTTTGTTTCGCATATATTTCTTCCGAGTACTCTACACGTGGAGAAGAGGTGTGATAACTTTCGGTCAGGTGAAAATGACCACGAACCGGGAATCGAAGCCGAGACTCCTGCATTAAACCACTACACCACTCGTTTGACTTCCACATCTGTGTACCATATCAACATTAATTTAGTTTTCTTAGTTCATGTTACACGCTATCCCAGAACACTACAATACTTTATTTAACTAATCACAGGGTTACTTTCGATACCGTAAATTCTACAATAAATTAATTTATAGGCAGATGTGGGGAAATACATATGTTGCAGATTAAATCCATGTAATGTGTGCGTGTGGTAAACCCGATGTGTATTGTTTACTACGGTCACAGAGTCCCGTACCATCAACGTCTACTATAGTAGTTACGTTCAATTTTGACTCATGTATTGAAAGAGAATTACACAAATGATATATGGGTTTTGTTTTCGCGAGGTTTTTCGAACCCTTTGAGTGGCACCATCACTATCCGTTACTCTCTTTTTATGAGAATCTACTTCATCTCGTATTTCATAGAATGTTTGTTTATCCTTTACTGACTTCTGTGTATATCCCGACAAAGCGGAGCAAAGAAGTGGCAAGGAGAGCGACTCGATGGCGTTCTGCTTCAAACCTACACGTTTTGACAGAGACGGAGCTATCAAGATAGAATCTGAGAGAGAAGAAGGAATTACTCTCATAAGTCATTAGATCTCAGTGATATTTCGTCTCGAGAAAAAAATACTGAATTTATTTATATTCTTTTAATTTAAGTTTCTCCAAATTTGTAGGAAATTAAGACACAAATAATACACTCATCGTTGCTTCCACGAACAAAAGTATGCAGAATTCACGTTATGGAATGTTACTTTTAAATTTTAACAAAAATTGAATGTTTATATAACTATGTTTATCCTTTAATTAATCTATACTATTCGATACAGCTTTGAGTATATTTGTAAAATAAATAAAATTTGTGTCATGCGTAGTTATAAAGACCGTGTGCTGTTTCAAATTTTCTCTCGAGCTCGGAAATTAGCGTGTCAGCCCCATACGGTGAAGTACAGTTCATTCAGCATGGGAGTTGCCGAGATTAGGGGTGAGGAGAAGAACTAATATCATAAACAAGTAATTTTATTCGATTTGTTTTCGGATAATTCACTATAAAGCAAAGAAAAGTATTACTTAATTATTCGCAATTTCCTTATCCATGAAATATGTTTGCCAAAATGTGCAATTTTTAACCTCCTTCGAAACAAGTTCTCATAAAGGCGAGATCCCCCCATAGTAACCGCATCCAATTTATTCAATACCCCCCCCCCACCTTCTTTAAAGGGAACACTCTTGTTTTCCGGACGGAACTTTGTGAATATTGCCTGCATATTATATATTATAAATAAATATGTATATATTTTTTAATATATACAATAAAGTTCACTCCATGTGCAAACGAGGTAAACAATGAAAACTTATTATTCATTACTGTAATTTCCGTGAACTTGAATGTCTATACAATAATTTGAAACTCCAGGAGCGTACAAATCTTTGTGATCCCTCTCTTACCGTATCAGTTATCGTAAATTAACGTAACGTTCGATAGGACCCCTGCCCCCCTCAAAGCGAACGTGTTTTATGGATGACCCACATGGTCATGGTTTACATCGTATTGACTTCGTTTATCTACTGTCTTTTATATTTACCATAATCAAACTTCCAGAAATTGTGTTAAACGAACAGGAAGAGAAAAACTTAAACTCCGTTAGTTCAGCTTTCCTGAAAAGATAGAATAGACAATATTACATTTAATATAATAATCTATCTGGACTTTGTTGTGCATGTTCAGTACATTACTTCTTGTTGTTGGAACCTCTCGAATCATTTAGCCCAAAGTGAACTGGCCCCTGCGGTAGCAATATCCTAGTTCATATATAATTGTGACAATTGAAAAGCGACCCCTCCTTTTTGTATCCACCTCCTCCTAGTATCACTAACTTTCGCTATTACTAACTACCAACACCTGCACTTGGGTCAAGTTGTTGGTAAACCCAGCTAAACTTCTAACAATAGCCCCCACCACCCACCTCCTACCATCTATCGTCCCATGTAGGTAAGCTTCAATAGCACACTATATTTCCTTTTACAAATAATAATAATAATAATAAATTTAGTGCCAAAAAAGCAGTACAAACTGCATATGACCACGTGGAGGACAATAAACAAAAATACAAAATTGAGTTGTGGCACAGGAACTGGCGGAGCTTAGTTGACTACAACCCTTTCTTTCTCTTCTGGTGGAGTTACGCAACCCTACCAAGCGCTCCGTTCTTTGCTTTCCTTGCCAATCACTCGACCATACCATCAATCTCTTGCTTTCTCATGGATCATCCGCGAAGGACGTAGATCTTACATCCTGTTTACTCTCGTTTCATAACTGGATACTAATCCGTAGAAAGGTGCAAAGCGCCAAAATTTGAGAAATTGAAATATTATACTAGAAAGGTGCAAAAAGCAATATGGTGAATTACATGTCGTCAGGGCAAAGGTCACAAAAGGCGATAAAGAGTTCCCAAGACAATCACGAAATGAGAGTGGTACTAAATCCGTGGCCAATTTAATAGGAGATGTGTAATGTGCCATACATTTGTTTCGCATTCAATGGATCTGAAGTGATAGGAGTGAAGCAAATTATAATACTCCGAACTCGGGAAGTATAGACGTGAAAGAGGCATATAGTGAACTTAGAACTGGACGTAAAATTCCGGTACTGAAGAAAGGGAAGCGTATGAAAGACAAACAGTCTACAATGTACCAAGTTGTTTCAGTAATTAAGTCAATTACGACCCAAAAGAAGAAAGATCTACAAGCTATAATCCCTTATTTTCCTAGGGAAGAGCATAAAGAGAATTACAGGCAGCTCTGTAAAGAGTAAGTGACACATATTATAAAAATGAGATTGCACTAAGCACCTTTTACAAATTAATTTTGTTGTTTTCTTTTCCACTTTATTTTATAGATATCTTGAAACTTTCATTTTGTATAACAAAGAGTTACCATTTGTTCCTATCTTTTAAGTTTGAGGAATAAACACTTCAAAAATGTATAATATTTTTGTAATTACTTAATTACAGAAGATCATCTCATTCTGCACAACAGTGATCTAGTATCGAAGGGAGATTCTAACAATACATTCATGAAAAGAATCAAATGCTCTAGCAATAACTAAAGTTCACTTGTCCCTCCAAAGTTGCATGACTGAATATGACTATTGAAATGAAAGTTTATAATCACAGAACCAATTTTCATTTTTTGGAGAGGAGAGGAGAAAGACTACATAGACTACTTAGATTTTCTCAAAGCATTGCCCCAGCGATTTCGAAGCAGAGAAATGCATTAGCGTATCTGGCGTACCCACACTCAATAGTGTGTGCATACTGTTAATTATCTTATGTTGGATGAAAACGGGTGACGGGACCGAGAGCCGACTCAGGACCTTGAGCTGCTGTATTTAAATGAAAGTTAAAAAATGAAATGAGTTTGGATTTTAAGAAGTAGCTCGACTTTACTTTATTTTTCATTTATAAAATAATCAGGGTGTATTAAGTTAAAATTTTCCTTTATTTATTATTTTTGCTGACCCATTTGTAAGTCTCTCACACGATGAATCCCGGGATGGACCACCTCTCATCGCCCGGCCTACGCAAGCAACAGCCGAATTCAATATTACATGTCAAATAAGCTAGTTCATAATTTGAATATTACGAGAAATTTTTAAAGAAATTAAAAAAATTATTGTTGAAAAAACAGTTTCAAATCTCCTAAGAACACGTGGAGGATATTAAACTAATTTATTCTCCGGAAAACAAACAAGGGACCATCCCATCAACTCCGATCAAGGGCCTTATGGCAGAGGCGGATTTTGCATTTCAACACACTTCTATGATTAGAATAATAGTAGTTAGTTACGTATTATAATATTAACAGAGTACCAACAAAATTGTATATTTTTGTAATCCCGTAATTTTTATTAAACGAGATTTGAGGGGGCAAAAGGCACCCAATATTATTTTGTCTATTGGACGGCGGTCTTTTGTTATATTTAATCTTGAATGTATAATTATTGTAATAGTTTCGATTAATAAACAATATTTTCCTCATAATCAATAGTTTGATAATAATACATACTTGTGAAATTTTGTGTTCTATTTTGTTGATATTATAACAAGTAGTTAGCTATTTTTATTCGTATCTGAGGAGTGTGCTGAAATGTTAAATCCACCTCTGCCTTAGGGCCCTTGATTGGGATTGATGGGATGGTCCTTCGCTTGCTTCCGGAGAGTAAATTAGTTCGTCCTTCTCGTTGTCATACGCAGTTTGTTAATGCTTTTTGGACACAAAATTTATTTATTTATTGACTTATATTTAAAATGTAACGTGTTTAGTAAACTATCCTCGTAGTCCAGTACGCCCCGTCTTCCCGTTTTCGTCGTGGTGCCAGCCGGAGTTCAGGGTCGCTTCGAGTGGGTCCAATTGCTGCGGCGGAAATGACGTGGCAGCGGTCTCTCGGTCGCCGGCCGAGGGTCTCCTGAGCCACGTGTGTGCGGCTCCCTCCATGCGACTCGGCGCGGAACCAATGAGCGCGGAGGGAAAGCGCGCGTCGCTGCCGTCCAGCAGCCCTGGACCCATTGCATTGGGCTCGAGGTTGCCGACCTGAACGTGACATTTCCATCGCGTTATTGGGTTAACTCATGTCATTGGGTGGTGGGGTTCCAGGGTCTTAGACCCTTCCAACCGTAAGACCAAATCACGTATAATATATTTTAAACTAGCTGAGAACCCGAGTCTTGCTCATGTTCGATCTGTGGGTAAATGTTATTTCGCAAATCTAATATAATCCGGGTTCGAATTAACGGGGAAGGGGGAACCATTAATTTCTCCCACTTCTAATTTTTATTCCCCACTTCTATATCTTTAAATTTATTCCCAACTAGGGAAAGATTATTTCACTCCGCGATTGTCAATAACAATTGTCAAAATTAAGCATTAATTTCAACCAATCAGTCAACAACAATTCATTTTTAAGAATTGTTGAGATATTTTTCTAGGCGTTGGTCGCACAAATATGTTGTACCTCACACAGGGGAATGGTCAGAGGCGGCATGTCGAACCTGCCCTATTTTGTTAAAAGAGGAAGTGTCCATAATACTTAGTACAGATGTTAAGTATTAGCTGCTGAGACGTACTGGACAAGTTTTTAATTGATTATTGTATGTAGTGTGTATAGTATTACAGAATGAAATACAAAAATACAAGAACTATGAGGTCCTTTCAAATGCTGTCCTCCACTCCCTGTATGTTATGACATTTATGACAATTTCACTAAGTACTGTATTAATGTATGAAAGGACAAACTTCGAAAGTTGCCCCCTCTCAACATTTTCTTTCATTTGATTTCAAAATTTCATTTTGGAATAAAATACAAACAAATATTTTCACGATTTTTTTTTACAAGTAGAGGTTAATAATAATTTACTACACATTGAAAAATACTGGCCTACCCCCAAATACTAGCAATTAATTTTTTACTTTATTAAATGATTTCGCAGAATAGTTTATCTGAAAGTGTACGAGATAGTTCCGAGGTACATGCCCTTACCAATCTCCTTAACAAACAAGATATGTATAAACTAAATTACAGAACAATTAAAGAAATAATAAATATAACAATAGCAGCTTATCACGTCATCTCCAAATACCATTTTCTTGCTCCCATACAAAAACACTTTTGTCTTAGATTTTAAATGTTAAATTTATCTTTTACTAGCAATATATAATATTTTACTCGTAGTAAGACTACAATTTTTCATAAAAAGTTTATCAAAAAATGGATCTAGTTTTCATGTGGCAGAACCAATTTTCATAAGGATAACAATTTATACATGATACACACAACATAACACAATAGAAATCAAACAGAACAGAGGTAGATGTAATTTTCTTTCTTCATTATTTTGGTTTCCAGTATTCCATAATTTTCAAAATAACTTCAACAATTGATCGACATATCCTTGAGTTTCAGAAGAGTGGGTTACTGTACTAACAAGTCCCTTTCATATTCCAAGATTAATTCTTGCGTTCGCCACTGAGTTGAACACCGGTGGCATGGACAGAAGAAGGAAGCATCATTGAATGGGTCACCAAACGTGTGATCACCGCAGAGACCTAGCGCGACATGGTGCCAAGATTCGTCACACAATTTGTCACTTTAAACTTCATATTAATTTTTTTATAGCAATATTTATACGCAGGTAATTCAATAAGTAGCAAAAGTGCAATAATAATCGAAGTAACTTCCTGACATTTATTTCACTTTTCGACATAATCATTCAGACACTTGTCCCTTCTCATTACAAGTCCTTGAGAACCGGTGGCAAAGAAGTCTTTCGGTTGCTGTTGCAGCTAACGAGTACCTCTACGATTACGGCATCATCAGTTTCAAAATAACGATTACTCAAATGATTCGTTAGGGGCCATCGTCATCGATCGTCACACGTCGGTCATTACGAATAATTTGTTCCACTCGCTGCACTGTGACTGCAGTTGACACCTCCGCAGGACGACCAGGGCGCTCCCCATCTCCGATGCTTTGCTTTTCCTTGTTGAACTTCTGGATCCCATCTAGCACAACTTTCCGTGAGAAAGCCACCATACACGAGATGCATTTCGCGATGCACTTCTCCTTTGCCCACAAAAAAAAAACGCTCAACTGCACGTTGTTCTTCTCGTGTACTTTCATGCATCACAACCGCCATCGTGCACTGACTGCCTCTGACTGACTGAATGCCTACAAGATGTCACGCAGTCTAAACGACAAGCATACATATGCTGCTAGCAGAAAATGCTCTCGTAATTTCGCGAAACAGTGTACGGGGAAACTGACGTTTGTGACATATATAAACTTGCCCGCGTAATATTCAAATAAAGAAATATTAATATAAAAGTAATTTATGCAAGGTTTTTGTGGAACAGAGTTATTGATTTGGGTTTCGAATAGAATTTCTTTCTCTTGCACTAGAAATATTTTTATTGCAAGTACATCAAGTTATATCACAATTTCATAAAATGTCTTTTTTAATTAAAGATTTGAAGGTGCTGAAGACATTATCGTTTTATATCTACTTGCTGAGTACCCGCGACTTCGCTCACACGAATTTTGTAATATGTCTGTGATTTATTCTTTCTCACATTGCCTTTGATATCCACTGAGAACGTTATCCATCAATGTTGGTGGTTTGATAGTATTGGTCTGCATATGGATGTCACTATCAGCTCAGTGGTTCCAAAAACTACATGACATACCCTTCGCTAGGGGAAAGTACAGGGGTTGGTCGTGGATTTGACGCCATTTTTCACACGACTGATTTTCAACACGAATATTTTCATGTTTAGACAAAGCATTGCAGAATTGTCCACGTAGACTACTTGGAAAATTTTCAACAATTTACAGAAATTTCTTTTGTCGAAAAATAAGTATCGCAAGCTCTAATAATGATACAATGTTAGTTAATGCCCAGACATGAATAATTACTACAAGACTCATTGTTATGTGGTATATATAAGAAAAAACAACAATGAATAACAAGGTGCAAAATAAACAGACATCTCATTATACTTCTAGATCAAACAATTAACTTGAATACCGACTTAAATATCTGCAACTTTAAAAACATAGGGCTTTCGTGCAACCTTCCAACCCTCATATCACTCCTTTAGGGGTGGATTTTCGTAAAATCCTTCCTTGCGAGCTTTTTCGATCATTTTTCGTTTCACCCTCTCCCAACCCTCACCTCTAGGGGTGTCACGAACCTCATGAGGTCTGAAAGGTTACATATTGTCATTGGAACTACAGATAAACCCATTTCCACTCCCTTCCCAGAGGATGCTAGTGGTGTCTTTCTTCCATGAGAGCTGAATTTAAAATTACATGATTTCGAGACGTCACTATAAACTAGGCGACGGCGGAAACTGGACTCGTCACTGGTATCAGTTACATTCGATAATTATTTCACAGCATCCCCGTCGCTAAGGGAGCTGAGGTTTATACAGGTTGATTGTGGACTTTGGCGTCTTCGGGGAATAGCATTACTAATTTCATCGGACCTGAAAACTATGATCTCAACAATCATATCAGTCATTTTCGTTTATATTTACATTTCGGCCTCTTCTCATTCCCTTCCTCAAAAAAGTATATTTGCTGATTGGGGGTGATCATGGACTTACGCGGCGATGAGAGTGTGACTCTACTCTTCTGCGTCTTAACGATGTATACAACAGCAATATCGGTCGTTTTCTTTTAATTTTTATTTGCTCCCCCTTTCTACCCCTATCCCAGGGATGCTAGAGGTATATTATCTCCAATTCGGGCTGACTGAATTTACAAAGCATCGGAGGTGTCCTTATCCATCTGAACGGTACCGGAAACTGGTTTCGCTTCCAATACCGGATTTTAACATTATTTTTACATTTCATTCTCTTCCCGCCCACGTCCTAGGGGTGCCAGAAATGTCTTACCCCACAATGCTCGTTAGAAGATAGTCAGCGATCTGTGTACCAAGATTGGTTAAAATTGATCCAGGTGCATCAAAGTTATGGTGGGATACATATATAAAATATTCCAACCTCTAGGGGAAGGATTTTCTTAAAATCATTTCTTAACGAATGACTACTTTCTTATAGAAAACTACCCGTCAAATTTCAAGTTTGTGGGTTTCATAGTTTCTGACTTCTTGTGATTAGTTAGTCAGTCGTATTTTTCCTTTTATATATTTCGATTCTAATAAAAAGGAATAATTGGAATATCTGTGGTATAGGAATCGGAAAAAGTAATCGATAAAAATATATGAAATATTCGAAGGACCCTTCTTAAGGGATATTGCAATTAAAATGAAAAGTATTTAATTAATATAGAAAATTACAAGAGCTGAAAAACAAATAAAATTGGTTGCTAATCTGCAGCTGTGAATCTTCACTCGTATGACTTGACTATGAAACTTCCTAATGTGTCCGCCCGAGTTCAACTGTGTTAACTAAGGTAAACAATCGACTGGACGTATAATCTACGAGACCGATTCGTAGGAGCAAAATTATATAAATGTTGTAAACATCATTGTTTTTAAATACGTACTCTAAAAGTGAAATAAAAAGAACAATTCAGAAGTCTTTACTATGTTTTGTTTATTAGGCGTTCTGTGAATAGCGTATTTTCCTTCTGCATGGATTTTTATATATTTCGTTATTACGTAGATATTAGCACGCAATACTGAAAACAGCGTGAATTTTTGTACGTTTTCTTCGTGGGATTTCATATTTTTAATTAACTAAAGTGAAAATTGAATACCATGAAACTAGAAAAGTATAGAAACTAGCATATGAATTAAGAAAATTGTACGAGAACCCCGCGCAACGCCAATAAAATGAACTAAAATATCCTAACTTGTTGGCAATTGTATTAATACCCACTGTAAGGTAAAATATATCAATTCTCAGTATCAATTTTTCTTTGAATGCTGATGTAATTTTTGCATGTTTGTTTAACAATGGTAATAAATATTTTTTTCTTTTTGTTTTCTTTGGGGATTGTTTTAAATTCTGAATGACCAGTAATGATTCTTTTTAAGTTCTTTTCAAATTCCGAGCAATGCCGGGTAGTATTGCTTGTTCAACATAAATACAATTTTTCAAAGTGTTTATGCTAAATATATCCTGAATGACAATATGTTAAATCGGATATATAAAACCTAAATTAATAAAATCAATAAATGTATTGTGGATATATAGATGGTTCACCAATAGATGGATCACCCAAGGGACAAGAATTTCTTCAAAAAACAAACGCCGTTTATATTATCTTTCAAAAACCTAAGACCAACCACCCGAATTCCATGATTATTTTCGTAAATATAAGACTATTCTTCGAAAAACAGTCTATGTAGCTAAAGTTATGGAAAACGACAGGCAGGTACTAAAATCGAATGTAGATAAAGTTACGGACGAAAGCCATGTGGAATATTGTTAAAAATTACACGTCAACTTCTGAAAATCGCGAAGACAATATTTCTCTTCTAGACGAAGGCGAAATCGTATCAAATCGTCAGGACATCGCAAATTTGTTTAATTCTTACTTCTCAGAAGTAGGAAAAATAACGAACTCAATATATCCAAATCAATGTCCAAGAGAAAAAGAGAGAGAGACTTAATGGGATAAAACCCATAATTTCCATGAGCGGATTTGTGTTTCCCGCTCAGAGAGAGCGCGCGGTTTGCCGAGCTGCGCCGCGCCGGTGACCGGCGACAGGCGGAGCGCATCCTCGCGCCGCCAATCGGAAGAGGGCGGTAGCGACGGAGACAACTGTGGAGACGGCGAGAGACACGATACGGCATCACAAGACTACACTACACTCAACCCCGCGCGCAAGGAAGCGATAGTACGCGGCGGTATCAGACAGAGAGACTAGAGACTAGACCGGCGTGCAAGGAGGCGACGGTTCGCGACGGCATCGGAGAGACTACCCCGTGTGCAAGGAAAAGTTGGTGAACCAGGCAGAGGCGACTTTTTGCGACGGCATCGGGCACGCTACCCCGCGTGCAAGTAGGCTATCACGTTCTCTAACTTCGCGGCCGCTGGGCTGCCTGTCTTAATCCGAGAACAAGAAATCTCGGATGGAAGAACGTTTTTTATTATTGAGTTGGATTTAATTTTGTTTTGTTGTTTAGTAATAAATAATTTGATTGTTGCTGCGTGTTCCCGCTTCAGAGACTAGGCTGCTTCGTTCGCACGTGTGGCCGGAGGTTCCTCTCGGC
>NNCF01126590.1:1004944-1016541 GCA_002313205.1 Laupala kohalensis | reverse complement strand
GTATTAGGATACGCCTACAACACAATCAAATATATTACATAAATATGTTCTATTAATACAAATATGTCTTGCGTTTAATTGGCTGGCCAACATCCTCTCCACCTATGATTGCGTATCGAGGTGGACAGCACAGATGGTGGAGAGAACATTAGCCAGCCAATTGAACGCAAGACGCTAATGAAACACAAGACATATTTTGAGAGGGAAGTTACAGGAGTTGTACGGGTTTATGTAATGTATGACTGTGTTGTAGGTGTGGAGTCATAGAGTTAGGATAGGGTAGAGCGAGTTTTGGTCTTAGCGCATGTGTTCCATGATTGAATCTCATGGTTACTTGATTTAAGTCAAGAACCAGTTTTCCTTCCTTAAAAATACATAAGATTTTTGTGACTGATACAGTTTTACGGTGAAAATTCCTTTGAAGTTCGCTTAACCGCAGTAAAAGGTACACAAAGTGTGTGGGGATAGTTTGTTGAAGTTTTACACTCCAGATTTGTCACGTACAAGTCCAGTTGACTTTTTTTATTAAAAACTTGGAAGCAGTAGTCGTCGGGTAATCATCATGGTTATGAGTTGCTGTGCTTATAATTTCGCGAAACCTTATACGAAAAGAGGAAATATCACATTGATTATTTACAGATCAATTGTTTGTGTATCATATACTACAATTATACATTTGCGTTAACGTACACTTCATATCATTTCCAATTAGCATTAGTTAACTAGACTGTGCGAGCGTGTGCATGCTAATAGTTCATTTTCTGATTTTAATATTATAGGTAGTTTAGGAAAGATATATTTATTTAAGAAATATAGTGCATAAATTTTTCCATCTGTATCTTATACTTCTAATCTATGTTCTAAGCAATACTTTCTCTTTTAAGTGTACGTATTAATATATATGATAGGGTAAAAGTATATTTTTACTAATTTAATACTATTGTTTCTTAATATATCATTTGAAATTTCTATTGCTTCATCTGATAAATTATATATGTGGCTTTATTTTGTTCTTGGGGTTAGCGGATGAATTATTTAGAATCCTTCCTGAATTCGCTTCTTCTCCATACCGATTTATTACTAGTAACTTACACAATATTTACACAATAACAAGGTAATATTATTCCAATTCCTCACAGTACCCTCTAAAAGATCTATTTGGTTTGCTGTACCTGGTGGTTAAGGACTTGTCGTTATTATTTACATTTTTTAGTATTAAAATATACTCCATTACAATAATAGGGAAATAGTTTGATTACATAACATAGTATTTAACCATATATTCTCAATACATGAATTAATATGCATTTATGTGTAGGCCTTCAATTAATTACCTTGTATTGATGAAATACTGTATTAAAGATTGACCTTTTTCAGTACTTCCTATTACTGATCTTATAATTGTAGTAACCTGTGGTTTATTTACTGATCTCAATAATTGTGTTTCGAAATAATAAAGATTGGTTTATACTTTACAAGGGTATGACGATCATTAATAGAGGTTTATCAGCAAAATTAGTTTTTCATTTTGTCTTCAGCGTTTGTGGTAGACCACTTACAATGTGGTTAGATATTTTTTCAAGATTTTCAAACTATCATGGAAAGTCTCCTTTAACCATTGTTTTCCTTTCGAACTGGCAGAAAACGCACACATGTGTAGAAACCGCCTCTAGCATTGGTTATTACCCGCTTTAGCATACCAATTTAAATTCACCGCGCTACTTTTTGCCCACAGTCACGTGGTTTAATGTTGGAACACATTTCATTCTCCTGCGCAGCTTGTTCGCTCGCTCTACCCTGTCCTAACTCTACGCGTGAAGCAATATTCTGAAAAATATCTTGAATATAGTTGGCTTACACAGTGCATACTGGGGACGGGTACACTTGTCTTATTCCACCATGATGCGCAACGGCACTCATCTTATCTTCTTCCACCATGATTTGAGGTAGCAGATGCAACAAGACCTAACACTTTTGAATAATGATTACTCGAGTATGAACATGAGAGTCAATTCGAGGCATGACCGAGTGTCGAAAATTTATTGCTTTTATATAGGAACAACAATTCGTATTAAGAATTTCTCCCGAATTAAGAATTGCGAACAAAATAGGCTCTAAATAATATTACTTCCATGACACCATGTTTTACCAAACAGAAACGGAACAATGTAATATTTGCATTGATAATGTTTAGATCCTCAAAATTTTATTCAATTTCGTTAAGTTAGATTTACTTCCCGTCATGGACTAACAAAAACTGATTATGGATTTAATTCAAAAAGAAATTTTGGAGTTAAAATACATCGCCAACAATTGAAACAAAGAATATCACTACGATTTTGTAAACAATAGACAAAAGATTTCATGTTAAGTTGAATAAATTGATTTACGATGGTGAAGAGGCGATTAGAAATTGCGTCCAAAACAGGACGCTGTACCAACATATTCACGAGCGAACCAATGGGTGATAAGGCTGTCAGCGAACTTTACGGTATTGGAGAAGTTCTTTCTCAGAGATTGCAAAAAATTGGTTTCACTAAGGTAAGCCCTTATTGCCAAATGCTTTACAAAAATAATGTCGAAGTTCGATAACAAAATGATGTTACAGGCATACGTAGTATTTGGACAGTTCTTGGTACTGAAGAAAGAAAGAGAACTTTTCACTTTCTGGTTAATGGATACCGTAGGCGCTTCACCAAAACAAGCTCATGATTGTTATGATTGTCTTATGGAATGGTCAGAAGAGTTTTTGTAATAATGTGATTTCTGTTTTCTTGCTATAAGTTACTATTTATTAGATGTTGTTTCAACTGTAATACTTGTATACTTTGATTATATACATTTGTTTCCGTTATTAAGAATAAAAGCTTTGTTCTTCGAAAATCAACATAATTAATTTACACTCATGAAATCGAATATTAAGATTTTTTGTATTTTCGTTTAATTAGTTTGCTTTTAAAGCGATACAATTATTTTCTTCGTTAAGAATACAATCTTTCTTTCCTTCTTTGTGTTTGCGTGAGAGTTGCAGATTAATGTGGCCACAGTTACAGAATTACTCTTCATCAGTTAAGGGTGAAACTATATTTGACTATCTGGTAAAATATAAGATGTAGTACCATTTTAGGTAAGAGCAGTAGAAAAGACAAGAGTGTCTCATTGGAGCATTTTCCTTTTAATACACGGAGGGTATCTGAACTCCCATTTAACGTGCACTCACTGTGGAGCAATCAGTTTTACCACCTACATGATATACAGCAACTAAACAGCCAAAAGCGCCAATTACAAACTGTTGTAAATCGAATATTCTACCAAACACTTCTTGATCTCTAAAGACGTTAGTTTTATTAAGTTGGAAAAACAAATTAAACTAAATATAATCTTAATCTATATATAAAGCATTCACATTATATGTTGTAAGCATATGTCAAATATTATTAACATAAAGCTATAATTACAACATTTTTCACTTCAAACTACGAAAAACATAATCAATTACCAAATAAAGTGATATAAAAAAAATTTTGTACGAAAAAAATTCAATACAATTTAATGCAGTTATGAAATCATATTACATCATTGAGTAATATATAATTATATATAAATAGGAGTGGATTAACAAATTCGCGGACGACAGGTATCTCCAGAAACTAAAATTACACACACGCCTGCCACGCTACTTTTTAGTTTATCCGAGATTTTGCGAAAAACTTACTGATTTAAAATAAATAGAAAACAGTAACATACTATTCACACTAAAACAACAAGCGCACCAACAGAATTCTTAATTGAATTAAATGAAAGAAAAATTAACCTTAACCAAGGTTGGCTTCGCGAAAACTAGTTTCTCTCTCTAAACTGGCAGTAGCAGCGGCGTCTGAGGAAAATAGAAGGAAACCTTTACGGTGAGTAGTTTGATGAGGGTTTAGATACCCTGATAAGCGGCGTCATAGTGAAATAGTTTCCTTCCCGCAACGCCATTGAAGCTTTAGAGTGAGACCTTTGATACATAACTTGTACATGTAATTTTTTTTGCTTAAAATTACAAACATATTGACATTCTATTAGTATTATAACTCGCAGCCAACTTTTTATCTTATCTAGGAACTTTTGCTGAAATTTTTGAATCCGCCTCTGCCTTAGGGCCCTTGATCGGAATTGATGGGATGGTCCCTTGCTTGCTTCCGGAGAGTAAATTAGTTTTTTTTTCCTCCACGTGGTCATACGCAGTTTGTACTGTTTTTTGACAATAAATTTAAAATCTAAAATTTATCGAAGGTTTCTATTAGACGCGTGAATTTCAATTGTGGTTTACTTTACAATTTTATTCCAATTTTAAACTTCTACTAGAATAAAAAATTATGAAAGAACATTTATAATCCACTAATTGAATCACCTGTTTAATGCAACACTAGTATGTTTTATTTTCGTAAATACTTGGGGATTTTAATAAGGAATGCAAATACTACAGAAAATGAATTGCAATTACAATACTCCCAGAAAGATATTTTAAATTGTATTAACACATAAACGAAAAGTACTAAACAATAAGGAAATTAGAAGAATAAAATAATGAAAACAAACTCCTTATAAAAAGAATCATCAATTTCAGTCATTTTGTTATCATATATTATTTTTACAAGTTAATTTTTAAAATCAATAGTAACATGCTATATAAAAGTAGTAAACCCAAAATGAAAAAAAAAAATTCAATAACGTAGAGAAGTAACACCAAGAAATAAGTTAATATAAGATATAAATTACAAGTATGAAAAGAATTAATTTCTGGCTTTGGAAACATTTTTTCTCATCAACCTCAAAGACTTAAAATATTTTAAAATTTCAATCTCATTCTACTTTCCATGCATTACTTTGTCTTGGTTTTCTTCCTCTTCTCTTCATTTTCAACGTTTTACTCTTTTAAATAAAAATATGATTCGTGCAAGATTCAATGATACTTTAACTAATAAGCGGATCTCCACTTAACCACGGTTTCTTTATGAGAAACTATTGGGAAGGAAGCGTGTAGAGTAGTTCGGAAAAAGACGGTACCAAATAAGTCTGGCAATAAGGTATTAGCAGTAGTTAATTAAAAATTGGTCGATTAATACCGTTCAACTTCATCTGTTAGGAATTATGCAATTTCGTGAGTATTGCGTTAACAATTTTGCAACGACATTATTATTTTACTAAGCATAAAATATATTACTGATTATTTCATCTTAATTGTTTTTTGGCATAACAAATTACTTAATCATACTGAAGAAAAATTTAGGTCTATTGTAATATATTGAATTATTTAGACCTACACTACCTATAAACACTAGCGCCTGAAATTATTAACACTAACGTTCTATGGACTGACTGCTCGTTTAACATCTTTACTTTAACATCACTATCTTAATTTGAATTTATGCCGGGTGTTTAAATCAACTTTTATACGAGTTTAAAACTTTCTCTATGTATGCCCCTTTTGATATTTTACCAAACTTCTTTTCAGTAAAATAACTAAATATAAACATTTTCACACTTCAACTAAATTTTAAAATATTCTTAATACAATAACGAAACGGCATTACTTACGGTTTTTTGGCATCACCATGTTCAAAAAATGTTGATTCTTGAAAATGACATATCGATTTATCTCTGATTTAACAAAGAGCTGAACCGAAAAACACCACTGATTAATTTCGTGAACTTACGAGGTACGATAATAGCCACCTAAACACGATAATTTAGGAAGGTTCACAGGATATTTCTCATTCTTAATCATGAATGATTTTACGTATTCGTTCTAATTAATAAAAAGAGTGGACATACCCCGAGATTTGTTTGGTTTTATATTCTAAAGTTGAAAGTTATTTTGTATTTAATAGTAAATATATTTACCAGAAAAATACAGCACAAAAACCTACAATCATAATTACAATATTTAACAGTACGTGTGTGCTTACGTGTATACGTAGATATAAATAGGGTAACTATAATTATAACCACCCGGTATATAAAAGCGAAACACCACTCACTGACTAATCACGAAATCTCAGGAACTACACAGCCCACAAACTTGAAATTTGGCAGATAGTTTTCTAGTATGTAGACCTTCGCTAAGAAAGGATTTTACGAAAATGCATCCCTAAAGGGGTGAAATAGGGGTTGAAATGTTTGATGTATGCATCCCACCATAACTCGGGAGTGTCTGGAGCAATTTCAACGAAACTTAATGCACAGATTACTGACTGGCAACAAGTACTGTGAAGGTAAGACATCTATGACACCCTTTGGGTGGGGTTGGAAGAGAGTGACGTGTAAAAATAATGGAAAAATCAGATATTAGATTCAAAATCATACTTTTCGATGTCGTTGAGATGGATAAGGGCGTTCCCGATGCTATGTAAGTTTCAAATCAGTCCACATTGCATATATCATATCCCCAGCATTCCTGGAATAGGGGTGGGAACGGGGGCCAAGTAAAAACAATAAAAAGAGACTGGTATTGTTGTTGAATATATGATTTTTTAAGATGCAAAAGACCAGAGTTACATTCCCAACGGTGCTTAAGTGCATGGACATTTCCTGTGAGGGAATATACTCGCTTTGGGAAGGGCATGAAATGTAAGACAAATAAAACAACTGATATTGGTGTTGAGATCATACTTTTCGGGGGTCGCAGAAATTAGTAATGACATTCCCGAAAGACACCGCAGCCCACAATCAGCCCATATACATATAATATATAAGGCGTAGTATAGCGGGTAATACTCACCTGACCAAAGTTTGCCCTTGCTAGCTCGTGCGCCAATCAAATGCATAAAGTAGGTTCGTATTATTTTTAATTAAGTAAAAAACACACACTGGGGATCCTGACCATAGGAAAACGCATTTAAAATAACTTTGACTTATTTATTTATTACACAATACATTTTAATTACTACTAACATGCATGTGCCTCCAAAATCACACATTGTCCCACATTACACTGAACATTAACTTACTCTTTGTAAACTCTCCTGGTATTTAGTATTGCCAGTTATTTACAGAAAACATGAATTGAATTTAATGAGAAAAACCATTATTGTTTCCCATCATCTTTATGCTCATCCTAATTAATTAACAATCAAATGACAAATCATCTGAGCATGGGCCGTATTTCACTTATCGAAGCAATAATTCTTCTCGCAGCCCCTTACGCTACTAATACTGGTCGCAACCAGCATCAAAAATTACCTACGTTATAGATGTACAGATCAGTCTAATGAAGTGGATGGAGGTTGGAATGCCATGGATAGCATCGACTCGAGCGGTGATCCTTTCCTCCTCCCAACTGGCAGCTCATTCATTGTCTGAGACAAGACCCTTCCGTGGTTGCCTGTGTCAGCCCAAGTCCCCACTCTTTCTCAAAAATACAGCGCCTCACCATCGTAACGAAATTTCTTTCGTTGTAAAAGTTCATTGAAACTTGTCGAGATGCGATCAGAATGTCTGTGTGCCGCCACTCATGCTTGGAAAAACTTCGAAAACTTGAAGTTTAGACTAATTCGTAAAATTTAGAAAAGTTCGAGTTGTCACGTAAGTGCAAATTTAATAATAAAAACTTCAAGACCTAATGGTCGAAAACTTCAAAGTACATCTCATGATGTAATGATCATCAGTGAGATATTACAGTAACCAGTATGTTCTGCGAATAACGATAGTACTGCTCGTAAANGTTATGATAGTAATGATCTCCTCAAGGAGCGTCTCTGCATGTGATTTTATCGACTAGTCACCACCCTGTCGCTCAGAAGCTTGCTCACGTGCTTCGTTTTCAAAAACCATGTGACTCTCTTTACCCAATAATATTAAAATCATACTCCACGTGGAGTCATCGTTATTGGTTGTTTCTAACATGACCAGTGCGTCTCTCTGGCCAATCTTTAAGGCTCCTTCTTAGGAAATTTCCATACTTCTACGGTGTCATCTTTTTCAAATATCCTCTCAGTGATCTTAACTAGACGCTTTTTAATAATAATAGAAAACCAAATTTAGGCAACTTTCGAAATTTAAAATGTCACACCCATTTCTTTTATACATTCTTTCTCTGCGGTTCGACAAAGCTCGCCAAGCAGTCACTGGTGTTCGTCAACTTCCCATCGATAATTCTAAGAGCTAAGGGTCGAGCACCCTCACACCCTCGCTCTCCGCTTCGCTATCTTTTGTCTTCCTTTTAACTCATAAAAACCTCCACCTCTCTTCTCACCCACAATCTGCGTATTCCTTGCAGCAGCTAGCTAGAACCCAGATCTGTCACCAACAATAACCTTGTCTCTTTCAAAAATATCGCCTGATTTTCTGTTTCTTCCCAGTTTCACTTCTAACGACTTTATTTATTATATGTTAGCAATTTTCTACGTCCCTTCCACTTCTGGCCAAAAATAATGCGTAGAACGCAGACACTGTGCCCTTCGTTTAGATTTTATGGTCCGTTCTTTGAACAATGAAGCACAAGACTATGTGCCTCCTACAGCGGTTCGGACCCTTCCCCCTTCTACTACAGCACCATAGCAGCGGTCGCGGTACGATTCCGCTAACTTCCGAAACATTCTAGCCTTTTCATAACATTATTCTTTTTGATAACTTTCGATGTGTAGCGGTTAACACCCCTGCGATCAAAACAAGAGACCCGGGTTCGAGTCCCGGCTGGTCGCCATTTTCACCTGACCGAAAGTTATAACATATATTCTCCACGTGTAGGGTACACGGAAGAAATATGTAATTATTATTTTTATTAATATTTAAGAATTAATCGGTTCTTACTATTAAAATTAAAGGGTGAATATAGTAGTAGGTAACACCTGATTATATTTGCCCTAGCTAGCACACATGCCAATAAAACATTAAGTGGATTCGTATTATTTTAATTACATGGAAACAACACACAGGGTTCCTTATTAAAGGGAAACGCATATTACAAAAATTAAATTGACTTAATTATTCTTGATACACTTCTAATTAACACTACCATGCAAAAAAACCCAAATATCACACGTTAACACACACAACATTGAAATGAAATTTTAAGAGAATTTTGGTATTAATTATCAGCAGTCAATTACAGCAAAAACATTAATTAAATTTAGAAAGCCATCATTACTCACTCTTCTTTCTGCGATAATTAAGAATACAACCACAAAAGTTCTGAGCTTAGGCTATTACTATTCTGGTTCGTTGCACTAGATCTTCTCTTCGCCACTTTAAACATCCATTACTGGTCGCAGCCAGTATTCTCAGATTACCTTTTCATTGATGATCAGATCAGTCTAAAAACGTAGGTGAAGATTGGAATGCCATTGATCAGCATCGGTTCGTGCCGTGCGTCCTCCCTCGTACTTGCCAGCCGCCAATTCAGCGTTCAAAACCAGCCTTCTCTGGAAGTTGCCGCACCTGTCTGCGTTTTTTTCGTTCTCGAAAGTTGAAGCGTTCACCATCATAATACAGTCCTTTTACAGCGAAAGTTCATTCAACTTGATGCGACGCGGTCATATAGTCTTTACAATCGCCACTTGTTACGAAACAAAATATTTGATCTCCGACTAGTTCTCGGATAGATTATTAAGGATGGAACTTTGAAAACTCCGCATAATTTGGAATAATATTAAGTTATCACTTAAGAATAACTTGTCCAAAAATTCAAGGTCTAGAGGACAAGAATAATGAAGAAAGTCTCGAAGTTATTTCGGGATAATCGAATCGCGGAGTGTTCTACTCGTATCTAATCGAATGTGCTCGATTTCTCGAAATCTCATTAAAGTCTCAAACAGACTCGAAGGACCGAATCCCGCTTGAAAATACTCGAATGATTGAATCATCCTCGAAAATACTCGAATCATCGAATGATTAAAAAAGATCCCGGTGCGTCTCTGCATAATGTTTTTAATACCGCCCTGTCCCTCAGAAGCTAACTCATGTGATACATTTGCCACGGGGCTGACGTTACGCCAAGGTTTATAATATTACGCAAAGCTGACATTACGCAAGAGTTTTATAATATCATTCCACGGCGGATGTTTAAATCAATAGTTCAAATAGTTAGTGTCATTTTAATCGTGACTCGCTAGACTCGCCCCGTGGCGTCATAAGAACATTTTCCTGTTTGTCTCATCTCTGTGGTGAGGTATCCAGGCCGCTAATCTTTCTATGCAGTCAGACCCGGGATGACACACGAGTATGACTCGCCACGCCACTGCACTCTGTCATCCCCTCCATGTGACGTTACTACCTCCGTTTTCTTAATTACATTTAAAAGCATGAGACAACGCCTTACCATCTCCACAAATTATCGTAAAGCCGTGTGCAACGATTCCCTTCCCAATGTCTTCTCCTACCATGAAGAGCTCCTCAATACATTCAAATATCCACATGGAATCCCCCACCCCTATGAGGGCGGGTTCCAGGGTTCGTTGCGCTTTCGGGAAGTTTCATACCAATCCCCTCGCACACCCCTCACGATTACTTAAGCTAGTGACCACCCATCCGAGCTCTCTTCTGCTTCTTGATAATCTCTTCCATGGGGAACTCGCTGGAGACGATGTGACGTGCCCGAGACCGGGCATGTCGGTGACGGGACGCAAGAAGCGTCCTGCGCTGCTTCACGGAGCGCAGCCGACAACAGTTCTGATGACGATCTGTATTGACGGTAATTGGAAGCATATGGAACATTCTAATGGACCCTGACGTCCTTACGAGTCTTTAGAACATGTTAATCTCTCGCTCCGATAAGGACATTTAACAGAACTATGTAATCACTTACTTATGGGAGCATCATTATAACTTTTTAATTATAAGCTCTCTTCGAGCTTATTTGCAACTTCAATTATAAAACCTTTGTTACAGTTTATATATGTTAATGTTTTATTAACCAAACGCCAAAATCTGAATAGGGAACTACCCTAACTATTGCCAAGCAAGTACTCTAATTATTATCTCCGAGGCCTACCCCCTCCCGACGTTGGGACAAAGACAACGCTAAATGTATACATAGCAACGACCAACGCGACACATTTTAAAAAACCATGTGACTAATTTTTGCCAATCATGTCAAATTTACACTCCTCGCGGAGTTGTCGTCATTGGTTGAGTTTAGAACGACAAGTGCTTGTTCCTAGCCACTCAGAACGTTCCTTCTTAGGAAATTTCCTCGCTACAACGGCGTTACCTTTTTCAACCGTCCTATCCATAATTTTAACCTAACGCTTTTTAAGAATAATATAAAACTAAATTTATGAAACTTCCGAGCCTTTAACTGCCACTCCCTTCTTTCAGCGCCTCCATTGCCAACCGTTCTGCGACGTACGCCCAACGGTCGCTGCCTCGTGGTGTACGTCAACTGTCCCTATACAATTCTCAAAAGCTGAGGGCCGAGCCCCCTCACACCTCGCTCTTCGGGTCGCTATCTATTGTCATCCTTTTAATTTGTAAAGGGCTTCTGCCTCTCTCCACACCCACGATATGAGTTTCTCTTGCAGCTGCACTTTTTGAAACCCAAAACTGCCACTAACGTTGACCTTGTCTCTTTCAAAATACTTCTTGTAATTTTTCGTTGCTTCCCTGTTTAAATC
>NNCF01126590.1:983717-1004805 GCA_002313205.1 Laupala kohalensis | reverse complement strand
ATACTAGCGCTGAGTACCCGCAGATTTGCTCGCGTGAATTCTGTAATACGTCTCCAATTTTATTTTTTTCATATCCTAATAGCTATCCACGGAGAATGTTGTCCATCAACGTTGCAGGTTATCTAGTATTGGTATGTACCCTCAATCCCTTAATTTCACTGATGTAATTTTAAAAAAATGTTTTAGAAAACACTCATACCCCAGTTAACACCCTTAGGGGTGAATATTTGTAAGCGGACATTTTTGATAACTTTTGGTGTCACATTCTTTCCAACACCCACCTCTAGAGCTGTCGTGCATCTCATGTGGTCTGAAAGGTACATAATGTCATTGAAAATATGATTAATCATCTCAGAATACACAATGACCATGGACTCGACTCTAATATCGGACTTTAACGTTATTTTACGTCTCGTCCTTTCCGACCCCAGTTCGAATAATACAGTGCTCCTATGTGATCTCATCTTGAACATAACGGCATTGGCAGTTGAAACATCTCGTTAATCCTAAAACTATGTATCCGATACATTTTTATTTTATTGTACATTTCAATATTAGTTTTTAATTTTTTTTATCTGTAAACCCATTTCCACCCCGTCACCCAAGGGATTCTAGGAGTGTGTTTCATGAGAACTAAGTTCAGACTTGCACAATATCGGAATTCCACTATCACTTCAGTGACGCCGAAAATTACTAGTGACTGGTATTTCATGTTAGATTTTTTTCATGATATTCACTTCCCTAGAGGTGCTGGATTTTATTCCCCTCTTCCCTCTCCTAATCCAAAGGATACTAGGGGAGTGTTATCTGCAATGTGAACTGATTGTGAGCTTACAAAGATTCGGAGATGTTCTTATCCATCTCAACGACACCGAAAAGTATGGTTTCAATTGTAATATCGAATTTTTCCATTATTTTTACATGTCATCCCATTCTCACCCCCTCCCTATAGGTGCAAGTGATGTCTTACCCCTTTAGTTCTTGTTGTCATATAGTCAGTGTTTCAAGTTTGATTGAAATTGCTCCAGACACTCTAGAGTTATGGTGAGATACATACATAAAATATTCCAACCCCCATTTCACCCCCTAAGGGATGAATTTTCATATAATCGCTACTTAGCGGATATCTTCTCCTTAAAAGGAACCTATCTGCCTAATTTTACGTTTCTAGGCTTTGTAGTTTCTGAGATCTCGTGTTTAGTCAGTGAGTGGTATTTCGCTTTTCTATGTACACTAGATGAGTACCCGCAGCTTTGTTCGCGTGAATTCTGTAATATGTCTCCAATTTAATTTTTTTCGAATCCCTATTGATATCCATTGAGAGTGTTATTCATTAGCGTTGGAGGTTTTATAGTATTGGTGTGTACCGTTAATCCCTTATTTTCACTTTTGTAATTAAAAAAAGTTTATAGAAAATACTTATTTCTTCCTTAGGGGTGAATTTTTGTAAATTCTTTTCTCAGTTGACATTTTGCATAATTTTTTGTGTCACATTCTTGCCAAACTCCAACTCTAGGGTCGTCGTACACTTCATGTGGTATGAAGAGTACATAATGTAATTGGCAATATGATTATTCATCTCCGAATAAACAATAATCATTAACTCGCCTTAATATCGGTCTTTTTACTTTATTTTTACGTCTGGCAATGTTCGTCCCCAACTTAAAGAATACAGTGCTTCTATGTGATCTCATCATGAACATAACGGTATCGGTAGTTGAAACATCTCGTCTGCCAAAAAAATATTATTTAAAAATTGCATCGGAAACATATTTCAGTATTGGTTTACATTATTTTTATCCATTTACCCATTTCCATCCCCTCACCCACACGCAAGGGGTGCTATTGGTGTGTTTGTTTCATGAGGACTGAGTTCAGACTTACACGATATCGGGATTTCACTATCAACTCAACAACTCCGAAAATTGTGGACTCATCATTAACGTCCTATTCGATTTCTTTCATGGTACCTTCTTCCCTTGGGGTGCTCGAGTTTATACGGACTGATTGTGAACTTTTACGTATTTCAGAATGTCACTACTAATTTCAGCGGCTCCAAAAACTATGATTCCAACACAAATATCGGTCACTTTCGATTAGTTACATTTTACTCCTTCTCACTCTCAACACAACGAGTTTCCTTATTGGGGGTGTATTTATCTGGCAGTGAGGTCCAAGAAATGGTTTATTCAACAACAATACCGGTGTTTTTTATTTTGTTACTTGTCCCTAATTCCCACCCCTCCTCTAGGGATGCTAGAGGTATATTATTTGCAATGTGGACTGATTGGTAACTTAAAAAGCATCTGGGACATCCTTATCCATCCCAACGCCACCGAAAACTATGGTTTCGAATGGAATATGGGATTTCTCCATTATTTTTACGTATCAGACCATTCACCCCCTCCCTATGGGCTCAAGGGATGTCTTACACATATAGTTGTCATATAGTCAGTCATCTGCGTTTCAAGTTTGATTGAAATTGCTCCAGACACTCTAGAGTTACGGTGAGATACACGCATAAAAAATTCCCACCCCCCTTTCACCCCGTCAGGGGTGGATTATCGTAAAATCGTTTCTTAGCGGATTCCTGAGATTTCGTGTTTAGTGAGTGAGTGAGCGGTATTTCGCTTTTATGTGTATAGATAAAAGCGAAATACCACTGCCCGACCGACCGCCCGCAAATAATACGGCCACCTTCTTTCATTCACTATTGAACTGATAGTTTAAGGAACGATTAGAAAAAAATGATTCAGACGTGAATGGAGAGTTCTTTGTGTCTTAATTATTATTGATTCAGAAATGAAATACACGGTTGCTATTCTTCTTTCTTTCGAACATTGGTGCTGCTAATAAAAAAACAGTAAGAAAAATAATAAATTGCAAGTGTGCACGTCAATTTGGTCTTGAACTAAACGTTCTATTATATCACCTCGGCGAGAAAGTAAAGTTTACAAAATATTGTAAATATTATTTACATAGGCCTAAAAATTCACTTGGCAACATTTCGAAAGAAGGCTTTCTAACACGTTTCTTGTCAACTCTACACTTAAACCAACATCATCGGAGAAAAAGTGATTAAGTCACGGCATAGCTCATTAGACATTCTTTTGATTTACTTGATAAAAAATTCGGACTTACCGAGCTAAATAAGGTGACTACAGCAATACACAACCTACTGATTAATGGGCGCTCTAACTGTGGGGTTTCTCACATGTTATCACTCTTGTGCTCTTGCTGAAGTGAATGTGAACGACATTGGCAGGTTTCTGGGTATATTAATTGCAAGAGGGGGGAATGGGCCACCGTGATACATCCGATACTTTTCTTTAAACTTCCTAATGTTCAAACATGAGCACAGTCTGTCCCTTTACGAGAGTCGAAGGAACGCGATGAGAGCGGAGGGAGGATAATAACGTCACAAGAATACATCCAAGGTGAACGAAGTATGCAAGGTGTTCTACAGTACTCCAAGAGAAAGAATATTGAGTGATAAGGAACTAAAGGCCAATGCGAAAATCACCTCATCCTCTCGCTGTAGATTTGTGGACGTTTTACTCGAGACAATAGAATATTAGTGATTATAATTAGAAAATGGTGTTGTATTCGGTATTCACTTTAATGAATAACAAAGTTATTGTCAACAGAAAAATATTCATTTGCCAAAACCGGTTTTCGAAGCTTACGCTGTCATCTTCAGTGACCTACAATCGAGATACAGGAATATATTTAGCTATTGGTAAAATGGTCTTAATAATAATTATATACAGAAGTAGTTACAAAAATATGTATTAAAATAGAGAGTACTAGTATGTTGAAGTTAATAATAATCAGATAATTTAATACTAATTGGTTTCAGATATATAACAGATTATATAAATAGTTGAATGATCAATGTTTGTTTGCAAAATTTTGGCAAAACAAAGTTATTCATTCATGAATCTTAGTGAGTTTACTTTGGGTTGCTGCCACCTATATTAGCCGATTTGTAGAACAGGCAATAATTGATATGCCAACAGTGACGGACGGAGGGATTGATCTTTAACTTTTGGCCGCAAAGGAGGTTACCTGAAGTTAACTTTCTCATCTGTTATAGCGGCCTTTGGCTGGTTGCCACGGTATGCTGTATGGAACGGGTGAAGCTACGCTTGACCATCCTCTGCAGCAGACGACAACGCCGTGATTTTGCTCCATTGGTTACATCTCATTACTATTCTTTCGTCGCAAAGACCATAAATGTGGTTGTAGGAATATAAATAGTCAAAATCTTCCCTGTTTCGGATTCATTCGTAGGATTTCCCATAATTACAAAGGAGTATTACGGACCTGTATAATCAAAATATGAAGACGGCTTCTTTGTTTTCTTAAGGTGGGACCAGCTCTTCATGTGAGTATAATCATTGAGATGAATAATTGTTTTCTTTATTTTTATTCTAATTTATATAAAACACAATAATATTAATAACAAGCATGTACAAACATGGCGGCCGAGCGCAACGGTTTCCTGAATTATGCATCTCACCTCGGAAAAAAGTGGAATATCTTTCCCGGATAACCGGCGACCAATAAATAAAAGTGATATAAAAATAATACGGAAAATTTATAATAAACTTCCATCATTTTCGTGATTTAAAAGTTGGTCTTTTTTTGTAAACAAGTGTTTATACCATAAGCAACATCAAAAATAATTACCGCTGAGGCATGTTTTTCAAGTTGAAATCTCAATAAGTACATGTTACTCTATTTATGCAGATTTAAGATATTTTAGTGATTTAATTCTATCTACGCCTAGTCGTAACCGTGGATGACAGTCAATTGTTAACAATGCGGCGACGGAAACCCGAGTAACTAGTGCCATCCCATAGTTTCCGCCATACCTAGCACCTCGTGAGTAGGGCGCAGAAGTAAATTATCTGGCTAAACCACCTCAGGTAAGGGCCGAACCCACCTGAGATTTTTTTGCAAGTCGCCAATCTACTCAGAAGCGTCCACGAGAATGATTATACTGGTCGTGCCACGCGTTTATACAGGAGACTTCCTCTGAAGCGACTTGCGCCAATTTTCATCACCGTCCGCTCATTTCACGGCATGGTAATGCAATTCAGATTTTTTTGCTTAAAATGTCTTCCTTCCAGTGTCAATATGTGCATTTATCGTGCGTTTTACTTTCTGATATTATTGGATGAATAACATTTAGGATTTTGAGAATGAATCGTGCACACTTTCTCTGAGTTATCAATCCCTTTCTTTTTGGAATCGGCGTTTCCAGTATGTCTAAGTTTGTAATTTGGTACGAAATATTGATAGTTTCCTTGTGACGGTAATTTTTCGATCAAAGCAATCTGAAAAAAATTTCAAACAATACCCTATTGACTACAAAATTTGAGAAAACTTAACTGATGTATACTGCCATAAAATGATAAAATATAATTCATATGTATATAAATTGACAAAATAATTTTTCCGTAGTATTAGTATGTGTATAAATTATGTATGAGAATCTTCGAACAGAGGCTAATTAGGATTTACATCATCTCTATAGCCAATTTTATAATTTATTGTGTAACGATAAAAACACGACTTTTTTTAATTATGAAAAAGAATTTTATGAGATAATGCCTTACTTATGTTGGTATTTTCATGCTACTTTGCACTTTTTTAAAAAACTTGGTATTCTCCTGATAAACTGACTCAATTACTTTGGAAATATCTGTCACCATAGGACATAGTAATGAAAAATTAATTCGTTTTTAGATGGAATATAATTACTAAATTCATAATTGCAATGTTGGCGTAATATGTATTTTTTATATTGTCTTTCAGCAAAGTTTTCCGTTCAATATTTCCCACTCACCCTTTGGTCTCATCACAAAAAATTTATTCACAAAGCTAACCGTGGCAAAGCTCTCAGTAAATACTTGACTTAGTGACTAGAAATGATGTTGTCATGTTGTAATATGACATATTTCAACAATTTTGTGAGACACATGTCTAATACGTGATACATTTAGAAACATCTAATGAACATTAACTTAATTTTACAACGATTTCACACCAGAAAAATCAATTGGTTCCGTTCACGAAGTGAAATATAGAATTTCAGAAATATATAAAACATAAGCTCTCTTTACTGTGAAATAAATGTTTTAGCTAAGTTTAATATTTAAAAAACAACGTAATAGGTCATACGTAACCATTAACAAAAGCTTGAACATATCAAAAATTATCAGTCGAAAGCAATGATTTCTAATTTTAATCCTTTACTTGACTCGACTATAACTCGACTTAGTTTTTGAAGAGATACATTAAGAGTAATACTCTTCGTAAGTAGTCTGTAAGATATTGAAGTTATTGATCACTAAGTGCCCATCATTTCTATAATGCAATAACCTCCACAAAACTTGTGACAAAGGGTATAACAAATTTGAAATTAACAAATTCTAGCCCTAGGAAGAAAAGGCGCGAGAGATTGGTTGTGAAAAGAACGGATGATGATGAAATGGCGAACTTTCTTCCGCGAGTTAATAATTAAGAATTTTGAATCATATTTTTCAGGACGTATAAGTGTTCCACTCTTTTGGAAGATACTAATATAGTAGATGTTGTGTGTAGACAGACGAATACATGGATTATGTATTATTTTGATTTCATGAAGCCTTATATAACATACACCGCACTAGCTCAAATATTATTTTGTTATTGTCATACTGAATTCACTCAAAATATTCGTTAATTATTTAATTAATTAATATTCTTTTTTCTCTCGTTTTCCCGTTCATTTCCCAAATTCTTATGCATATCTTTTTGTTTCTCTTTGTTTCAGATTTTTTAAATATTTTTCAGTCAGTTTTCTGGTATATTTACATTTAAATATTTCATCACTTCGCCGTTCCAATGTTAAATTCCACGTATTAGCAACAGCTCTTTTGTAATTTCTTAATCTTAAGCTCATTTGCATATTCCTTCAATAATTTGTATATTTTATTTCTTATCTCTAGTCCTGGACAACACCCCTAGAAATATTTCTCACAATACGTAATGTTTGTCATTCACGATAAATGTTTGTCCTTATTTTCCTTAGTTCTATAATAAATAAATAAATATTGTATATTCCATTTGATTTGCATGTCACATAGTACCAACAATAAATACATTTTGCTTCAAAATTACTGAAAATTCACGGGAAAAAATTAGTGTGTGTTTAGAGGATAACACATTCCATACATCAAATATTTATAAATGAATAAACTTTTTTTTTGTTTCGCTACAAATGTCCTAGTGCTCACATATCAAAAGAATGGCCGTGAAGAGTTCTCGGTTTTTCCATTCCATTGTAACATTTGTACATGGGAAATGTAGCGTGCTATTAAAGCTTATTTACAAGGAGCGATAGAAGGTAGGAGTTGGGTGGTTGGGCTATTGTTAGTAGGTGGGTCACTTAGCTGAGTTTACCAACAACTTGGCCCACGTGGAGGGGTTAGTGGGAGTAATAGTTAGTTATTGATACTAGCAGAAAATGGATAGAGGACGGAGGGTTCCCCATCTGAGCTTTTTGCAGTCGACTTAATGTCGAATAAAATTAAGATAAATTCGTATGTCAACAATTTGTATAATTAACATTTTAAATGTGAATCAAACACTACGTTTCGAGTCTCCGAGATGTCAGGTGTTCTAGTTCATACCTAGCGAGTGTCTGATTCAAGTTTTTTATTGGAATTTGATAAAAAACTCTAATTGACTATATAATTAGATTCAGAAGGGCAGAAGTCAAACATCATTAAGATGAATCTGTTGTGTGAAGGAGCCTCCTGAGCTCTCCTCACTGTTGCAGCTAAACCAGGGTACATGAGGGAGCGATGGCCGAGGCCAGTGAGCCGGAGACGCCCGTGTGCTCGCTGTACATCAGCCCCGCGGGCGCGGGGGCGGGCGCAGGCGTGGGCGCCGGTGGGGGTGGCGCCGGCGGGGGCGGAGCCGGCGGGGGTGGCGCCGGTGGGGGTGGAACGAGTGGCGGCGGCGGTGGTGGGGGTGTGGCGGCGGTGTCCGCGCCGGCGACAGCTGCGTTGGGCTCCGGGGCCTCCACGGGCGCAGCCGCTGGTACGACAGTCCTGACTGAGCGTACAGTTGTCGCAACGAAAAAAAAGTCACGAGATGTAACCAGGAAGCGAAAGCGATTGCCACGAGGGATAACCTGCTCGTTGAGACGGCATGCCATGACACCCACACAAAGTCTAACTTCAGGTAGTGTCATTGCATCCAAAGATTAAACATCCAGCCCTTTGACCGTCACAGTTGGCATACCAATTACTGATAAAGGCGGCAGCCTCCGAACGTACACTCATTTAGATCCTGGTGCCACGAGTAAAACGTTCACATCTCTACAGCGAGAGGAAGAGTCGGCGATCTCGCAATACTAATATTGGCTCTTCGCCATTCACGTGGCCATTAGGCTATTCCCTCATTACTTTTCTTTCGCTGCGACCACTGTAATCAGAGATGGTACAAGAGTCTTAAGAAAGGACGTATCATCTTAATAGTAGGGTGCTCCTGAATGAGAGGACCATTGTTTTTGGATAAGCGTTCATTCGAATACAAAATTCGAAGAGACACCTTGGATTTATTTTCAAGAGAACGCCGTCCCTCAGGAATCAGTCCTGATTGTGACTTAACATCTCTTGTGATGAATCCTGTCCAACACACTTTTTGTCGATGAATTTGCCATCTTTTGTTCATCGTAGAGTGTGGAGCGGAGCGACAAATTCAACTCGTCGTCAGTAGATTAAACGAATGGTCAAAGGCGACTGGCTTTCGTTCTTCTGCTGATAAAACACGCAGTGTTCTTTTCAGTAGGAGACCAAGCCTCCTGCCAGAACCTCACCTCGCCCTGGGGGGACAACGTTCTAAATTTCTATCCATCAGTAAAATTCTTTGATCAGAGACATAATAGGATTGAACATCTTACGGACCTAAGAGCGAGAACATTAAAGTCTCTGAATCTATTGAAGTGCCTGAGTAGCAGGGAATGGGATGCTGATCGCTCCTCCTCGCTCCAGTTTTATCCAGCATTCATAAGATCTCGGCTCGATTATGGCTGTGTTGTATATATCTCTACTCGTGCAAGCTATTTCAAGAAGTTGGATAGTGTCCATCATGCAGGAATCCGACTAGCCACGGGAGCATACCGTACAAGTCACATTCCGAGTTTGTATGTCGAGAGTGGAGAAACATATCTTTCCCTCCGGCGACAACTACTCATGTTACAGCACTTTTGCCATGTGCGTACTTTACCCGACAATCTGGTACACAACGCAGTATTTCATCCTTTACTTCTTCTATCCTTTTCTACAACAACAGATTGAGAGCAACCAAACCATTTGGATATCGCTCCAAACATTTGGGAAACGTTGAATATTTCCAACCCAATATCTTACATCAATGTTACAGTAAAATTCCTCCTTGGGCTTTCATAAGTCCAATATTAATATTGATCTCCAGTATTATGACAAGAAGAACACTCCAGCCGCATTGTTGAGAGTATACTTCCACCTAATCCTCGACCAACATCGGGTCTACTATTCTGTGTTTACTGACACAGTGATCGAAGCAGGACGATGGTGTCGGCTGCTCCATGGTGTTTCCCCGTAAGACCCATGGCTATCGTCTTGGTGACTTGTGCAGTGTTTACAGTGCTGAGTGCTACGCAATATTGATTAACAAAGTGTTCCCGCGGATCAAATTTCTTGATTTGCTCTGATTCTCTGAGTGCCCTCTAAGCAATCCAGACAATGTACCCAGCTGATAAGCTGATCCAGAACATCCAGGATGTACTTTTATCTCTTCAAAGAGACGGAAAGGATATTAAGTTTTGCTGGATTCCCGGGCACGTAGGTATAAGAGGAAATGAAGAAGCAGGCGTTTCCGCGAAAGCGGCATGCCTCAAGAATTGCGTAGATTTCACCATGTGTCCAAAGGGGACATCCTAAATTCCATCAAGACAAGGATACTGCTACAATGGAACAATGAGTGGTTGGCTGTTGAGGGGAATAAACTCCGACTTATCAAATCATCTGTTAAGTTGTGGAGCCGTTCCTGTAGGTCAGCCAGGCGTGAGGAGGACTTACTGACCCGCCTGCGCATAGGACATTGTCCTCTCACTCATCGGTATCTCTTACAACTTGGTGATGAACCCATATGTGAGGAGTGTAGTTCTTCTCTAACAGTGCGTCACCTATTAACTGATTGCAGAAAATACACAAGAATATGGAGAAACATTGGTCTGGCTGCAGATTTACCAACAATTCTCGGAAATGAAACGGATGATGTTAATAAATTATTGAATTTTATAAATAGATCGGGGCCCTTCCCACAAGTTCTCGGGAGGGTTTTAATTTGCATTCTTCTTTCCTCTTTTCTTTCTTCTTTTATTTTTACTATCTGTAGTTTAAAAATTATAATTTTCAGAATTTATTTCATTTTTGATATAATGATCTTTGTATTTAGATATTTGTGGAATCCAGGAGGGACTTTTAGTGGTTATGGACGAGGTTTTTGGCGAGTCCCACACACGGGGGAAGAGTCATGGTTCTTCTTATGTTACGAACCTGCATTTTCCCCCTCCCGCAAGGGCTCTAATAACCTCGATGTTGGAGTTTCCTAAAATCCCAATTAAAAAAAAAATACTACCACGTAAATTCCCATAAAATTAGCGACGCTAGCGCAAAAAAAGACAAATTCCAATCTAAATATTTTTTACGAATATTTGGAAATTCTGATGATTGCTACCTAAAAATTTCCGTTGAGCTTGTTAAACCTGTTTAAAATATTATATAAATTAATATGTAAAATGGATATGAAATATCAAAAGCGAAAATGTCCATATTTGTGACGACCATGGTAGGTCCCACCTAGTACTCGTACTGTTAGAAGAACAGATGTAAGACCAGTAAATGCCAAAACGAACGTCCTGCCGGCAGGACTCAGTACTGCAAAGGCCCGTGTACAAAGCTCTTACCGGAAGGCCCTTCAAACAGGACTTTGGTCTGTACGTTCTATCATTAACAGCGTATTTAATCCAACAATGTTTACCGTAGGTGAGCACTTACATGGTTACCTGCTTGAGTCAAATATCAGCGTAGTATTCCCATGAAATCCAAAATCTTACCGAATCATCCGCCCAGTCTTCTCATCACCATGCCTTATCTGTATTTTTTGTATTGTAGAATTTGTAAATGGGAAGCTTATCTACATGAGACGATAGGAAAAAGGAGGTCGGTGGCAGGGCTATTGTTAGATGGTGGACCGGTTAGCTGGGTTTACCAACAACTTGGCCCACGTGTAGGTTTTAGTAGGAATAGTTAGTAATCGTAAGAGAGATGTAAGGAGTAGCAGGATGTGGATAGAAGGAGGAGGGTTTGCTTTTCTATTATTACAGCTATATATGAACTGGGACATCAAAATGAAAAACAATTTTTTTTCTATCTCCGCCGGAAATTGAGTCAATGGTGAGCAAGCATGCTAACTCGGAGCCACCGGAGGGGCTGTCCAAAATATTGGTGAAAGAATAAGCCGAATGCGCCATCGGGAAATGTAAACGTCGGAGAAAGAGAGGGACCAACAAGGTTTCTGTGCACACTGTAGAACTACAGAGAAGAGAAAAATATGTCTACGACATGTTTCACAAGATTCACAAAATTCACAAGAAAAAATTACATTGACTTAAAATCGTGAAACTTGACGAAGTGTTTGTAAAGAACTTATCTAAAGTGTATTAAAATTCGGAGTTGCTGCAATCACTACTTTTTACAAAATAATTGCACAAAGATAAGATTTATGGTTTAGAATACGAGAAAAACTGATATGTTTCATGGATTTTCGCATAAATAAGATTTGCGTTAACGGACAACAAAATTTAATGCAACTATGTAAAATTTGAATATATTTCCTTTAATTTGATAGCCATTTCATTATATTTCCATCTGTTGAGGAGATGTAATAGCGTAAACTCAAGTCTACATAATTTCTGCGCCTTCAGTGCTAATACTCTATCTTCGCCTTCAGTGCCCTGCCGTGTGCAGAGCACTTTCAGCATTTCGTTTGTGTTCTATTTTGGAAACTGGAGTACTTTCAAAACTAAAAGAATAAACTTAGGCTTGCAGAGCTCATAGAAACATCTATTATTTCACTTAGTTCTATGACAGACCAAATCATGTTTTAAACTAATTTTAAGATATCTGCCCCCTCCCACAAATTACAATGAAGCGTCGATTATCCGGAATAACGCTCTACTATTATAACAAGTTTCAATTTTGTTTGTATTTCTTCCGTGGAGAAGATATGTAACAATAATTCAGCCTGGGAAAGATGAAAATTTAAATTGATAATGGTGTACAATTGTGAAAGACGAACGGGTGGCTTTTGGTTTACACCCCTGTGATAAAAGGAGTTCGAGATTAGATTACTTGCTCGCCGTCATTTTCATCAGGCTGAAAGTTATCGCAAGTCTTAGAATTGATTTTGAAATGTTTTAGTTTTAGTAAAAAATATTGCCTCCTCGTTGTTGGTGCGGGTCCTCAAAATATTTAGAAAGGTGTATTTAATATTAACAATACGCTGCATAAAAGCAATTGAAATTGAACGGTATTTTTGCCAGTAATTTTGAAATTGTCGTATTTTCATCTTTCGTGTATCTTCAGCGATTTGGAGAGTTTATAACCTTCTTGCATACATTTCTTCCGTGTACCCTTACACGTGGAGAAGATATGTGATAACTTTGTCAGATGAAAATGACAACACGACGGGAATCGAACCCGGGACTTCGACATTGATCGCAGGGGTGTTAACCACTACACCACTCGTTCGCGTTCCACAACTGTATACCATTTCCACCCAGACCTATAATTTTCTTGTTTGCCACAGTTGTTGCAACTGCAATTATTTTTTAAATCACTTTTACTGCAGTTGTGCCCTACCTGCCGTGCAGGCGCTGCAGTTGTCGTCTCCGGGGGTGGAGGAGGAAGCCCCAGTGCGTGTGTGGGAGGGGGAGCGGGAGCAGCAGGTGACGAGGCGCCGCCTCCGGCGCAGCCGCAGGTCATCCAGCGCGATGCCCTGACGCGCGTCTTGGAGCGACTCCAGACTTCGGGCAGGTGGCAGGTACTGCGGAAATACTCTGTCTGGTTCAGTGCTTCCAAAAGTGTGCGTCGGCTCATTCCATACCAAATTAATCAAACTGTCATTTTGAAACTTGACATGTCATATTTTATACTCTGAGATAACACTATGGACGTGAGAACCCTAGGTTTGGATGCAAGATCTAAATCCAAAGGAACGAAAAAGAATTTCTCCAAACCTTTGGAAATAACATCCCAACCCTATACTTTTCGTGTTTTTCATGTTTTTCTCAACAGCCGTCGATTGAAAACTATTTGTCTTAGAGAGCTAAATTTGGTGAAGTTGTCTTCAACGCTGAATGAGCTTTCCCTTGATATCCGTCATAAGGACCGTTAAAAAATTATGAATTTTGCAACAAAACAGATAACTCTTTTAACCCGATATACGTTCTCTCGAGTGTTTTGAAAAAAAAATATTTATCTACAGAGCAATGGGTTTTTGTAGAAATTTTTTTTTAACATCGTGCAAACATATTTAGAAATAACATTCTTTTGATATGTAGCTACACCGGTAATACTTGTCATAACAGCAAATATAGGCGGGGAACATTTACTTTTATTTATTTAAAAAATATCCGTGCTGTCATTTAGATATGAAGTAAGATTCTTTTATAATCGTTGCCTAAAAATTATTGTAGGAAAATAAAGATGAAATTCCACGTGATTACAACAATACTCTTACCAAGCAGGAAAAGTAAATCACACAATATTTAAATATTGATTTTACCACAATTTCTTGAATTAAAATGGAATTTAGGAAGTAATTAAAAATTTACCCGTAGTTGTCGGGAAGGTAATAAGAGGTACGTTTTTAATTCAAGCCTTTCGTCCGCGTCGCTGCACGTCTCTGTCATGGTCTTTTCTTAACTTTATATAATAATAATAATAATAATAATAATAATAATAATAATAATAATAATTTATTACTGCAATTGGGCTGTCATGCCCGGTGGCAGAAATTTAAATACATAAAATATACATCAACAATATACAACAATTACAACAACAAAAATAAAACGAGGATATACAAAATCATACATGAATTAAAATAAGAATGTGTTAAAATAAGAGTATATTAAAATAAGAAAAGTATTAAAATAAAAATAAGAAAAGTACTAAGATGAGAAATGTATTTAAAAAATATAATATCATACCATTTAAAAACTAAATTTCATAATTTAATTCATTAAAAAAATAAAGTAATTTTTTATCTTAAATTTAATTATTTAAAGTAATTTATCTTAAATTTAATTATTAAAGCAATTAAAAATTAAATTCAATTATTTAAAGTAATTTAAAATTAAATTAAAGTATTCAAACTAAATTAAATAATGACTGAACCAAACTCTAAAAAATATGTTTAATAATTACACTTAGGAAACCGACCCAGACACTTGAATCACTTAGGTGCACATCACTTCACTCACACTTTTACTTATTTCCCTTTCTGACTCCCCTATTGCCCTCCTTCTTACATCACTTCACTTCACATCACTATCCTACCCATCATCCCTAAACAACTGGCTTTGTAACTACACTACCACACACTATCTTCCAGAACTTGCCTAACCTTGTGAGTAGATGAAGAGCCCGATATCCTCTCCGCAACCGATGCAGGCATTGAATTCCAATCCCTAATTGTTCTGTTTAAGAATGAAAATTTTCCAACGTCTGTTTTCTGTTTCCTAGTTTTGAATTTCAAGAAATGGTCTTTTCTACTTATTCGAGTATGATGTTCCAAATTTTCTGATATATATTTCCAAGCGGGTTCATTTTTATAAGCTTCAATAATAATGCAACATGAATTGATAACATGTTGCTCCGGCTGTCAACACATCCATCGTTGGTATAAGCAAATATATTTGGTATAATATAATTGAGTTATTTGCTTGTTCAGTCCATGTATGGATAGCATGTTTGAGATATTTATGAAAACGTCAAAGATATTGCTAAATATAGAGAATACTGTACACAAATAACGCAACGCCAAGTGAAGTAGTAGTATAAAGAATGCATGTACCCAATTTGGAAGTTTCAAGTCTTTCGGTCTTGACTCCGGTCTGCACTTTGACAACAAAAAGACTTATAAACCAAGTAAAGAAAAATCTCACTTAAGGGATAAGCACTTAAGATGTTTTGGTGCACTAAAAATTACAAAATCCGTGATGTCGAGGTCCAGTCTTTTGGTTGATTCGACACAGAATGACCTCGTCGAGGCTATCACAGCGCTGAGAAACGTGGTCAGTGTTTATTGTCACACCATTGTGGAGAAAGAGGTCAGGTGGCCAAAAATAGATAACACGGTCCTAATGTTCGTCAAATTTTGTAAACGGGGCTTTTTGGGCATTCGATTACGAAAATAAAACCACGTATATTTAGAAAGTCATTAAAATACAAGATGGTGGATGGGAAATTATGGAACAAAATTTTTTTTTTCTTTATTTACGCTGCGTCGAGTATTAAATGTGTGCGTATTTCTTAGTATTAGCAATAATTAAAACTGAAAAAATTCTTTCTCATTTTTTCTTTCTCATACGTTTTTTCTAATGGACTTTATGTAATACACATTTTTGTTCAATAAAGCCCTATATGTAGACGTACCTTCTACATATACGATGAAACTCCCATACATTAACACCCCGTATCAACAAAACTTGTCAAAGAACTTATTTATTTTTTCACTATTTATGAAAAGTGGTGAAGTATTTTTACTGAACTGAGAAATGGTTTGTAATAGGGGTGCCGTCGTCTGAAATGATCTGTAAATTAAGGGAGTCGTAGGCCTCAATATTATGAAACAATTACTCAATCGAAGAACATATTTGAATAGCTACGAGTCACGTTTGAAAAGTTGAAGGATTTAATTAAGTACATGCTTTTGACACATTAAAGTTCCTTGACATATAATATCCAATGAAAGTAGACACACCGTATTGTGAGGGATTCAGTTCTATCAGATTCTGCCTTCTGTTGTCGGATTGCCCGCAAATGCCATTTAGTGCCATCTAGTTGTGAAATCAGAAACTACCACGATATAATCTGCCCATAACATAACTTCACTCATACGTTGCTTACATTCACTTCTGAAGAAACGAAGAAACATTTTCGAAACTTCATTGAAATCGTCACACTGCAGTACTTGAAATATATAGAATTTAAAAAATGTGTCGCGTTTCCTACAATAAAGTTCGTGAGAAGGAAATTAAATTTTCAAAGCTCAAGGGATTCAATTCACATTTTGAAACTTATGGGAAAATAGACGAAGATTTTACGGAATACTTATTACAGGGAAATTTATCCATCTTTTAAACATTATAATACTGGAAGATTCTTCGAATAATAGTATCTTCATATTAGAAGAAAAAATGGATTATGTCGTCACTAACCGGTATTTTACTGTGGCAAAGTTACAGGACGTTTATAGTGCTTTTTTCTGTCAGTTATTTTATTTTGATTATACTGAAAGAACATTGTTGTATTTCGCCACGGTACGTGTCCTTTTCTGTAGAAACCTTAAACGAGAGAGAACCATCAGGGACGGAATTTAATGTAATGCGGAATTTTAAATGCAGTTTCTCATAATTCTCATAATTCCTGAACATTAAATGCAGTTTCTCATAGTATTTCGAATCAGCTGTAGTTAGTCACATAATTGTGTCGTTTCTCCCTCCCTTTCTCCTTACTGCAACAATAAGTGACGAGCATCGTGTGGCAACTGGCGTCAAAGGAGTTATGAGAAGTTGTGCGTGGTAAATATAGCTGTTATGATAAATTACTAAGTTGTGGATACTGATGACGGTTCTTCCTTGATTGAGGACCCTCCTATTTTGTTCCCTCAAACATTGTCTCCCACGTTGCTCTCTGCGTGTTTCTCTGTCCTGCCACTAGATAGCATCTACTTCGCACAACCGCTTGCTCTGATATTTATCGCTGACGGTGTTTCTGCTAATACTGCAAATTGCTATTGACAATTCTTACATATGTCGAGTATTTGAGATATTTACGTCTCGTTTCTCACTGGTACGAAATCGAAATTCGGTATCGCATTTACTTATATCTTCCACGATTCAACGATATAGATTAACCATTCTTACAGAAAAATGCGATACTATTAACCATTCTTATTAATTTTTCATTTCTTGACGTCCTTTAACTTTAATTCAACGCCACGTTCTGCATTGACAAATATAAGCGGATAGAAACGGTTAATATAGTAATATCAAAAAAACATAATGGGTGTTTCATAGTTTTTGAAAAAATATTGAATTTTAATATTTCGCATTTCATATCCTCCATTGTTGTCCTTTTGTTCACATGATTTTGTATGAATGAAGTAAGCTCTAACTCGGTACCGGAGTGGATCAATTTCCTCGTAGTTATTGTCTTGTTTACTCTTGTGTGTGAATCAGCATATGAAGTACGTAAAGATAAGCAAATTTCTGAAGATGATCTTATGCTCATCTCATCATCAACGATATCCATTGGTGATGCAAATGTCTCTACTAAAAATTAAGTGAAAACCTAGTAAATAAATCAAAAACGTACAGCCAAAAAGCAGTAACAAATGTGGATGAAACTTAGTACCACTAACTTAGTAAATAAATAAATAAATAATACATTGTATTTTGATCAAAATTGATTTATAGACATATATGAATATTATGCAAATTCTCCGACTTCGAGTGAACTATTGACTTCAGAATTTTTCACAAACCCAGGTTCCAGCCACGAATTCCGCGCTCTACCAGGGCCTCTGTAAATCTCGCAACGTAAACAGAAAGATCAGTTTACAATCAGCTCCCATTCCGGAGACGTCCTTCTCAACGGGGGCAACACTTCCTTCATAAGGACGTGTTTGCACAACTTTTACACTTTGAGGTGACATCAAGAATATTTCTCATTCATCCAAATAAACATTTTCAATACCCTCTGACGGGTTCCCCTCAGGAAGTCACTCTCTCGCATCTATAATTCATAATCCGATTTTCTATTTGAAGAGATTTTTCATATTCTGGGATAAATATAACTAAATATTTAATTCAATTATTAGTAGTTCTTGTGCTTTAGCATGAAATATTATGGTATATATTCACGCGAAAAATCCGATCAAAATTCGTGATAAAAAATCTATAAGGATACCTAATTAAAGAGTATCTAATATGCCCGATTCCTGAGTACTGTCTCTGAGAATATTTAAAACTATTAAAAAAACACTATTGCGGGAAGGGGTTTCGAAAAATAGTGTTTTCTGGAAGTTTAGAATATTTAATAGTTAAGTAATAAATATACTTTAAAAAAACATATTAAAATAGAAATTATAACAATGTATTAATTTTTAAACTTTTCAAGATGATAAATAATTTCAATTCATTTTCAAAACTGATGAATAAATCGTAAAAAGTCATGCTGTGTAGATATCTGGACCGCTGAATAAGCAGACGCGAGCGTCGGATACGGGTCGGGGGTCATCTCATGTCTATCAAAAGATCGAGAGACCCATCGCCTTCGCGTGAACGATCTAGTGACAACAGATACCTGCCCCTCTATTTGCAATGGTAAGATTACTCAACAGACGACCGATCTAGAAAACTGTTGCTCTGAAGATTCATAGCTTTGCCTCCAGTGTGTAAGTTTACTGTGCTTGATCAAGGTCGGAGCTTAATTTTGTTTCTCGTCTCTTTTTCCCATGTCCGCCGTTCAGGAGCCTGTGTGTTTTTGTATTGATGCTTTACCCGATTTGTGAGGAATTAATCAATTTTACTATGTTGACAATAGTTTTTGCGTGACTTGAGTCATAAACTCTTAGATATGACAAGTGGATAGAACTTTGCAAAAAAATATTTAAAAATTAATGCAATAATCAAAATATCTTAAGTGATGTGCAACGGTGGTGGGTCTTCTAAGCCATAGTCTGATGAAGCGTCAAGCGTTGGTCAAGCGATGCAGCGTGCGGTTTAAGGTAAGAAGAGATGTGGAAGAAAAACTGTGGTTTCTCGAATTGTTCGTTGGTATTGGCTTCTTTAATACAAATTTTGTTCACGAATATTTGCAGTCACCCACACCTATACTCGTTACAAATTATGCAATATTTTTCTTGAGTATTTTCATGGCCTGCGTTTCTATAAATCGAGTGATCAATCTGCTAATTGCTTCATCTTCTTGCTTTATATATCTTACAAGTGAAATAACGGGCATGTATCTAAGGTGCGTATCCAGTAAATAAGTTCGACGAAACGTAAGAAACATCGAAAACTTAGTTTAGCGCATATGAATCTGAATATATATGAAATCCTGAGTATGGTTATTTGAAAATTTAAAAATTCTAACTCTATTCGTCTGCTCCCTCATTTTTAGTTGCTGAAATATAAATTAAACAAAATTATGTATTGTAATCTCATTTAAATTTATCCTTTATCAGTAAAATGGATATAGGTGATTAACATTCATATTCCTTTAGCCCGTCCCATAAATAAATGCTGGGTTCGCCCCTGCTAGAAACAGTTGCAATTTATAAATACATTTATTGTCAAAAATACAGTACAGACTGCGTCTGACCACGTGGAGAACAATAAATTAATTTACTCTCCGGAGGCAAGCAAGGGACCATCCCATCAATTCCGATCAAGGGCCGTAAGGCAGAGGTGGATTCAAAAATTTCAGCAAAAATTCCTAAACAAGTTAAAAAGTAAGCTGCGAGTTATAACTAATAGAATGTCAATATGTTTTTAATGTAACGCAAAAAATTTACATGTACAAATTTTTATCGAACTATAGATTATTCTGAGTATACTGTTTAAAAATCATAAAAATTGAAATAACACTAAATTCACGATTTGTTGTTACAATAAACACGCCCCTAGACAAAGGCTAGATAACCTGTATGATAAATCTGCCTCNATAAATCCGCCTCTACCAGAAGGAAAAATGGAGAAAAACCCGGGCCAGGATGGGGCTACAGAATTTATGTACACAACCGTGCCAAAGTTGAGTACACTTAAAACTAAATTAATATGAATCATAACACAACACAATCATGCAAGAAATTAGTTTTTGAAATTGTTATAAGTTATTTAGAAAGTACTACACAATGGCGCGATAAAGTACAAGACGGTTTTAACTTTTATTAAAATCAATATATTCTTTTACATTGTAGAAGCACTGGTGCAGGAGGTAGTTTTTAACCGCGGATTTAAAGAGATTCAATTTCATAATATTTTTTATATTCTTGGGCAGGGAATTATATAGAACGATTTCCGAATGATATGGTCGTTTTTGGCAAAGAGTGGTTGACACTAGGGCGTTGAAAATTATTCCTATTGCGAGTATTGTGTTCGTGAACGAGACTGTTTCGCATCAAGCAATGGTGGCACTACAGTAATTCGGTCTTAACAAACACGACCGTTTCATAAATATAAATGCAGGGAAGTGTTAAGATATTTAATTCCTTCAATAAAGGTTTACACGAGTTTCGGGGGTGAGATTTACAAATTATCCGAACTATTCTCTTCTGAATTCTGAATTCTGAATTTTTTCGTGATCGATGACATCGAATGCTTTGGATAAGTCAAGAAAAACACCCTGAAGATTTTCTCCACGGTCAAGAGATGTGGTAACATCGTTTACGAAAGAAAATATAGCGCTTGTAGTGGAAAAGGATTTCCTAAAACCGTGTTCAGAGAGAGAAAAAATCTAGAAGACGCTTATAGAACAAATTTTCTAGGATATTTGAGAAAGTGAGTAGNATTGGTCGGTAATTTCCAATATTAAGTTTGTTTCCTTTCTTGTGTAAAGGTTTCACTTTAGCTCTCTTAAATATATTAGGAAACACCCCTTCCGATAAAGAACTATTAAAAATATTTACGAGTGGATTTAATATAGCGTGGGACGAAGATTTAACAATAAACTCAGGTATATCATCTATGCCT
>NNCF01126590.1:961531-983211 GCA_002313205.1 Laupala kohalensis | reverse complement strand
CTTATCCCTTGGGTGATCCATCTATTGTATTTCTTTGTGTTAATTAACTTGCGTTTTATGGGAAAGCTAGAGTTGTAATGTTTTAGGAATATTGAGATAAATACATTGAATTTGTCGTCGGTGTTTTGGCAATTGTAAACATCTTTCCATGTTTCTTTACGCAAATGATTTATAAATATGGATTGATTTGTATCATTTAACTCTCTTGAAAACTTGTAAAGGATTTTAAGTGGTTTTAGTTTATTGTTGATAGTCACTACTTGAGCAAGGTGATCGCTGTTTCCGGTGATAAACACTTCAGAATTCAGATAATCACTTGCATGTTATAATATTTAATATCGCAGAATAACTGAAGAAGTACTGGGAAAACACAATGAAAAGTTTATCATATAGAAGTAAGCGTAGGAGACTGGTTCAAAAACCTAGTGGCCAAGTAACACCCAAAATATTATTTCTTTTTATCTAGAAAATATTAACAAATTTTACTTTAAATAGATTATAGGAGAACCAGTGATTTAACATGTACGCACTGTTATCTATTTATTATTGCCAAAATAAATCGAGACTTAAAATCCCTCCTTCCTTGAGATTAATAATAAGAATAATGAATAATATTGTCGCCCCCTGAGTCTAGTGGACCTATGTATGAGTCCGAATACACTCTTCCACGAATTGACAATCGAAAGGAGAGAATAATTTTGGTGGTCCAGATTTTGAGCCTCGTTTCTCGTGTAATTGGAGGTGAACATTGAAATGGATAACCTAAATTTGATAACGATTTTAATCAATTATTTGCGCCGCAAGAAATTTTTTGGCGAACCCAAGATCGAAGAAGAAAGTAAGGATGAAGTTTCAATCTGATAAATATATTCAAATTCTTGTTAGTGTTTTTAAGCAGAATGTTATGGGACAGCATCACATATTATGGGAATAAATCTTGGTAACACATTTTAGTAAAATATATACCCAGGATAAGTGGTGATAAGCCATTGAAGTGTTGAGCAAGATTTACGAAAATGTGAAAATTGCTAAGTTCTTTTTTATGTTTGTCAAGTCCAGTTTCTATGTCACGTTAGCAAGCTTAAGTTTGTATTAAATTGTCCACATCCAGTCAAAATTTGCATCAAAGCAAAAACTTCGGGTTCAACCACTTATTCTTCTGAGCGAAGCATACTTTATCCACCAAACTCTACGACTTCCTCCCATCCTCTGCTCCACTCAAGATCATGTAACTTCACCGAAAATAGTGTAATATTGCTGCTTAACACGAATTGCCAACTTTTACGAATTTACATAATACCTGAATAAATATTAATAAACAAAAGCGACTATGCTGTACAAAAAATACCAGTTCATAACATAAACTGAGACAAGTAAATGTTCGTTCCACAAGCTCGAAGCAGAAAGAACAGAACAGCGCCACAAGCACAAGTGAATTGAATAGATGATTGATGTTGGCTATAGATTTAAGATTAAAGAAATCCGAAAACTCTGCCAACATAACGCGAGGTACCCTTATGGACGATGGCAAAGTAAAAGCATTGGCTACACTGTGTACAAACCCTGTATGAGCAACAAACCAGTTAGACTGGCAATGAATAAATAATATATTGTCAGGAGACCAATTATGAAATGCCTGTGATCACGTTGAAGAAAGTGAAAGTGTTGCTACTTTACAATAAACGTATAAAACTGGTTTCCAATTCATGTTTTTCTTTCTTTGGTTACATTTTCTTTAAGTAAAGTTACATGAACTTGAGTACACCATCCACTGAATCAGACAGCATTTCAGTCATTCTAAAGGACATTTCTCGAATGATTTAATTTCTTGCGTTTGCAGGTGATCGAGACCGGCTGTGGGCTGATTGCTTCGTTTGCAGCCGAAGCAGATGCCGATCGCCTGCTAGGAGTGGACTTAGCGGACGCGCTAGGCGGCCCAGTGCAGGTGGCCCGCTTCAATGCACACGACTCCAGATACAGACAAGTATTTCAAAGTTTCATCATGCACAGTTACGCATTAGCAACAATCACAAGGAAAAAGGGAGTTGTGTTACTGAATAGGGAGCTAATAACCAGTGAAGGGAAAAAGAAAGTTGGGGGAAAATTAGAAGAGGCAAATGGCAAATACGCTGGGAGAAGAGTCGGGAAGGTACGGAGATGTACGGCTTCATCCCAGAAGTAACACGCGAATGTGATTTCGGAATATAAATCATTATGTATTCAATTCGGAGCTACATGGAAATTTCAATGATTATCTACGAAAACAAGGGCTAAGAGAGGATGGAAGCTGTATGTAGAGAAGGGAATGAGAGAATAGAACATATAATATGGGAATGTGAGATTTATGAAAATGGTTTATGGAGATTTTTTCATGGAATATGAAGATATTAGGGATGTTAGGACGGAGGAGGACTATAGGATGGAATGAATGCGTTAACACAGAGGAGATGTACGAGGCAAACAGAGAATACGTGACGCAAATAGCAGTAATTAGAAATTTACTAAAGGAAAAGAAAAAGGAGCAGATGAACGTATTGTGGGACGACTGAATAAGACATGATGGGACGGACAAAGACATGAATAGACATTGACAATGTTAGAAGATAAGCAAATGAGATGATGTATAATATGAAATTTGAATGTAAATAGAGCTGTGTAATGATTGTCACAGAAGTCAAAGGTCTTTGGCTGAAATAAAGGGGAGGAAATTGTCACTCACTCATCACTCATGACTTCGTACGGCAATAATCTCACTCATGACTTCGTACGGCAGTAAATGGGGAAAACAGTAACGGTGGATTTCTAAGACTAAGTTTAAGTTTAGAGGCGCGGTTTTAAAACCTCGGTTTGAGCCATAGCGCAAATTCGATTGCTAAGACGACGTTTCAACGTGGTATGACTAGACCGCGCCTTCAAGACGTGTCTTCGGAAATCACACATGACAACGTCGCGATTCTCAATTATTTTTCCACAGAAATTCAGCGCAGGAACTCATAGAATCTACAAAATGAACTTTCAAGCAATGTTTTGAATTTTGTGTTTACATTGCGTTGCAAGTCGATATTAAAGGTAATAGTAAAAATGGCACTGTTTTTATTATAACAGTAATAAATTAAAACATTTCTGTTTTTATGTCGATGATGATCATCATCCTCATCTATCATGCCTGTTATACATTTAAGATATTTTTGTAATTTCAAACAATACATTTATTTTCAACATTACATCTTTCTACAAAATATTATTGAGATAAGAAATGCTACGAAATCCAATTAAGTTATATTTTTGGATATATATTCTAGTACATATTAAAGAACTCACTAGTTTTACAATTGCTATATGAAAACAGAAAATGAATCTTTATAATTCTGCACACAGTTTTATTCTAGTATGCTCGAATCTCTGAGTTAAACAAAAAAAACTTGCGTTTGAAATTTTGTCTCACAAGACGAACTAAACTCTCAAGAATACCATTTAATAATCCTCCACTGAGTAGAATGTGTTATTTGCACAAAAATGTTGGAATAAAATTTAATAAGACCATTGATAATGGTATGATGTTTTATGGTAGAAGATACCATGTCAATATCTTTCGTGAGTAAGTGTTGATTATAATACAGCAGAAATGCCGATTCCATTTACCTATGACTATTTAAAATCTTCACATTTTTACTCGTATTGTTGTAATGTTTCTATTATTGCTCTTCTTCAAAGCAGCGTTCTCAAATCATTGAATGACTCCGTCATACTTTCATATCTCTTAAAATGTTAGACCTCTTTAACTTCAAATCGCATAACAACGAACTGCGTGATGCGGTTTCAAACCTACCTCAGTCAAGGTCAGGAGTTTTTGAGCCATGGCTTGAGAATGGCGTCCAAACCTCGTTTTAGCAAGCGAAATCGAGGTTTGAAATCGCTTCTTCTAAAAACTGCGTTCAGACCACGTCTTAGAAATCCACCGGAAAAGAAAATAAGATTTTAACATTAATGTATATAACAGTAACAGGAATTAGTGAATCACATAACCATTAATGTTACTTTCAAAAATTGTTATTTATGCGGCTTCTTGTTTAAATTTACTCCATTGTTTTAATTAACAAAATTGTCATTATTACAAATAATGGCCGCCAGTCACAATTTAACAACGTGTAGTTGCAGTTTTCATTCAATAAACTTTTTAATTACTCAATGATGCCACTAAATTCTTGGACTGCTCTTTTATATATAAAATTTTGGCATTTGTAATAGTTATTTTTACTATTTCTACCGCATAATTACTAAAGAATTTAAAATATAGCCATTTTAAAACATTTCCCATAGAAAAACATGAAACTTAAAGACTTTACTGAGAAGTTAGTTCCACCAGAGCCAAAACATTGCAAGACTTTTTATGTATCAAGTTTTCTCCCTTTATTTAAAACAATTTTTCGGTAGTCTACCTTAATCGCTTGAATCAGAATATGCACCAAGAACCTGCCTCAACACTATCATCGTTGGACATACCCGAATTTTTTCATTTTCCCAGTGAGGTTATAGGTTTTCAATGCTCATTCCTGAACGGCGACCGTCTCTCAGAGCTCCTCAAGATCTTGAAATTGAGAACCAAGTCTATCCCTGAGATCAAAATGGCTGGAGCGTAATGTTAGCAACATTTCTTGTTCCACGAGGCCAAGTAATTTCGGAGCTCTACGATCCGTGAACTCGGAAGGTAAATGGTATCCATAAAGGCACATTTTGACCGTATGTTTTTGAAAGGTACAACCTTCTCAGTACGTTTTGGTATGTGGGTTTATTCGTTTCAAATACCGAGAAAGAATTACATAAGTGTTTTATAAGCCCTAGAACACCTCAATGTGGGATCCGTTCATTTCTCTGTCCAACCGATATACTCTCCATTTTTGTTAATATGTCAGGTGGGATTAATGCTGTTGCAGCTACAATGTTTCCCGAGGGTAGGTAAAATCAATCTCAGCATACACCAAACTCTTAACACGACCCGAAAGAAAAAAAATATAAAGTTAGATCGGGACTTCTTGGTGACCAAACTGTTCACACGTTCCTGGAAAACTGACGTCCTACGCTGCACAATTACTGTTCTGGGACGGAGAACCACCTTGCTGGAATGACACTAGTACTTTCTCGTTCTCAATATCGTTAAATTGTAGGAATACATAAAGTTCTAGCATATCGCAGTGAATATCACCAGTTATTATGTTCTCAGCAGAAATAATTGGTCTCCATTGATAGTGACACTAAGGACAGCAGCGCTCCAGAGTTAAACTAGGATTCACTACTCAACCATCCTTGCTAAGGACTCACGAAAATAAATCTTGACAATCTCAATAGCAATACAAAAATTTGGAGTTCTCGTTTAATTAAAAGATGCATTACGAATTTTCAAAACTAGGAGTTGGTTTTCAGACAACCGGTATTTCGAAAAAAGATAATTCATAATTCTTGTTCTATAATGTAACGGGATTTTACACACACATGATATTTTAGCGCTTCTTACCATGTATAATGTTGTGATGTTCATGGGGTGTGTCTGGTGTCACAGAACGTGCTAGTGCGCGACGTGCCTTGGGCCATTCCGCTGCAGGACGTAGCGGGCGCCCTCAACAAGCAAGGAGTCTCCATCGGTCGAGTCGAACGAATCCGGCAGCACGTGCGAATCGAGGCACGTAGAAGACGAGGGCGCGTAATGCGTCCTACAATGGTCTTATATTATGGAATATTAGAAATGTCTCCGAAGCAAATAAAATCACACGTGAGAGGTTTAGTCTAGTTATATAACTACGGAGCTGAAAAGCAAACTTAAACAGAAATGCTTAATGAAAAACATTACTTCGTTTTCAGTGAAGAGTTTGCTGTGGACCACCTTTAGATTGGTCTTGTCTCGCTAAGCGCTAGTGCTCTTCATATTACTCTTGCCAATGTTCTCTCGTTTTGTCGGAATATCAAATGGAAATATACCCATAGCTCAACTAGTCACGGACCCACCGAGATGTGTAGCGCGCTGTAATCTTACCTCTCATTTTTGCGCGGGCTTTTCTGTTATGTCATTTTAAGACATGGTAACAGATGACTGGTTGTTACCTGACAAAACAGAAGTCGATCTCTTCAAAGAAGTGATGGAGATAAAGGATTGGACACAAATAATAGAAGGAACGAGGCGCTATACATTAAATTAAAATTAAAATTAGAGTGGGTTGGGAGACTTAATACAAAGGGTAGTAGAATTAAACAAGACTATACAAAAGGGGAATCGGTGCATCCTATAATAATATCAAATGTTTCTATGAAAAAGACGTTGTGGTTAGTATAGAGATAGAGATAAGTCTCTTCTCGACTAAGCGATCCCGTAGTTTCTACCGATCACCCACCAGCTGAGTTTGTTTCTGCCCATCAGTTCCTCGATTGATCATGCCTGATTTCACGCGTGCTATACCCAAAGGCAAAGCTAATTTGAGGCATCCAAAGTAGACCGCTTCTGGCTGCGGCCAAAAGTTAGAGATCACGGATATGAAGCCTGCTGTATTCACGCTCTGTGTATGGGAGCGAGCGTCACCTCGTGTCGTGATCTCCAACCATCGGTCGCTAGCATGCTGACTCGGCTACCTCAGCTTTAACGGGGATATAAGGCCATTCTGTAACTGTGAGTTTGTCCCTCCTTCTGTAGGTGCTGGACGCGGGTCAATGCGAGAACTTGTTGCGTCAAGGGTTGGACTTCTTCGGGGCTGCGCGCTTCTCGGTGACTGCAGAACGTCTTTGGCCGAGCGGCAGTAATCCAGGGCTGGCGACGGGGCGGGGAGGTGACGCGGGTGGCGGGGGCAACACTGGGGGCGGAGGTCCAGGAGCCGGGGCCGGGGCGTCGCAGGGGGCACCAGGTGGAAGCGGGGGTGGGGGAGCTCAGCCCGATCCCCAGCAGGACGGTGTGTTGCAGTGCTACCGTTGCCAGGTACGAAGCGATGTTATTTCACTTGAAAGGATACTCGTGAAAATTGCATTAGAAGTTTGTTATTAATTATTTTATCGATAACATAATTTTATGGAATTTCTACATACGTGACAAATGTTCTTTTCCATGTTAAATTTTCTGATTTATTATAAAAATTATTTTTATGCATGAAATGACATTAATTAATTGGTGTACAAATATTTTTTAGCTTAGTATCACAATACATTGTACTGTTGTATCGAGAAAAGTGTTAATGTCTTTGCTCTTAAAAACTACGAAGCATTTCGATTTGTCAAATCATTAAGTTGAGCCATTTCGATGTATTTATCCGTTTAGAATATAATTGAGTCGAGCGTTCTTATAGAGTCACTCTGTTTATTTTGTGAGTCGTATAATCCCTTCTCTCATGTCTCGTACTTATTAGAGAATCGAGAGAGAGCCGTCAGTCGCATCTTCGACTGGCAAAAAATTTCTCATAACAGCTACATTTACTACTCACTAGTTCTCATAGTCCCTTTAGCGCCAGCTGTCACTCGATACTCCCTCTTATTGGTGTAGTAGGGTAAAAAGGTGGGAGTCACGACTCAATCATGTGCCGAACGTTAAATGTACAGCTGATTAAAACATAAGAGAAATTGCACGTATTATTGTCCAGAAATATGAAAACATTTTCCTCTCCTGATGGATCTCTCTTAAAATGTAGTGATCATCTCCTTCTCGGTGTGGTGTTGTAGGGTTTCTGGCACGTGGCCGCTCACTGCCGTCATCTCCCCCGTTGCGTCCGTTGCGGTGAGCACCACAGCGTGCAGTTCTGCCCGCGACCGCGGCACGACCCCGTGTGTTGCCACTGCGGTGGGCCGCACCACGCCGCCTACAAGCTGTGCCCCGTGCGCCTGCAGTTACTCAACGCCACACCCGTCTCCATCACGCTATCGAGCGAGCGCACGCCCCGCGCGAAAGCGCTTTGGGCTCACGGTCGGAAGTGAACCCGAAGCGAGCTGTCCCCATACCCCCTGCTCCATCCCGCCGTACTTCTGCCCGCCTATTTCCACGGCTTTCTTGGAAACATCTTCATGAGGTATAATATTCTTGACAACCCGCGTGATGCTGTCTCTTAGTAGAGTCCTACAAATAGAGAAACGCCAGAGGTGTACATATAAGCGGAATTTCCCAAAACTTTCGAACATTCTATCCTTTGCTGTATTTATAGCACCGCGTGCGTATGGGTCGTGCGTATAACAACACTATCTCATTGGCTTTGGCTGGCGTTCAGCTCACTTCTTTTCCCAGTCTACTTAAAAGATGTCCGAGTCTTGCGAGAACATGCGACACTACCAGTAAGCATTGCGAAATTATGCGCAGCGAATTTGTGCTATATGCCTCTGAAGTCGCTGGCGTTTCTCTACCTACAGGTCTCTTAACTCTGTATCTTGGCTATCAGGGAATTGCTGCGTCGAGGTATGAGAAACAGACGCTTCAGCCAACTTGCTGAGGTCTTCTTCAGGGTACAAGCAGCCTACTTCTTCCACAGGGTAATCAAGGAGGCCAAAGTAAGATGGCCGAAACGTCGTCTTTTCATACATCCTAACGACAATTCCCACGTAGCCAAGATATGTGTGACTCCGACCGCGGAAGTCTACGTTCTCTCTTAACTTTAATTTCAACTCCAGTGGTCCCTCCCTGTTTTGGTCTTTCCCCAAAAAATGGAGGGATAATAGTTATAAAGATGAGTTGTGAAGCGACATTGAGTTGCGCAAGACCCTCATCTCTGTCCTGGCCCTCCATCTCCTACACATGGTCATCACGAGAATTTTCATCTGTAGGTCCGGATCGCTATGTCAATGTCTGTTCAATTCACACAATTTCGTACGGGAGATGACAGGATGGGAGACGAAACGTTAGAAGTTCCATCTCCTGAGAAAAGGAGTACAGCTAGTTATGATTCTAGAAAGGAGGCGGCCTTATTCGCCAAAAAGTTCCACAAATGACAAAGGAGACAAAATTGCTGTGCGACAGAACTGACTACATTTTCTTCATTGACTTTTCTTCTTTTCCTTTTTTGTGAATATTTACGAATATGAATTTTAGATAAACCTTCACCAACAGGTAAATTCTGACAAGTGTAAAGCCTGTGCCAGAAAAATTTTCTGGTTGTCCTAATCTATTATTGTGGACTCTCTCCAATTATTCGATGTCAAGCCGAAAGTAAATCTGTTACGTCTCCCTCGACTGACATTCTCAAAAATCTCATTCTCGGGTATAAATTAACATAAATGTAACCGCAAATATTAAACTACTTTACAAAAACTCATTTTTCTGACATAAGACATGAATAAAACAAAATTTGAATCACGCGTCTACAACGTCCCGTTATTGAGATAGAGGTTCACCTTCTTCTTCTTCTTCTTCTTCTTCTTCAACAGGCACTACGACTCGTGCAGGGCCTTGGCCTCCGCTTCTACAATCTCTCCTCTTCTATCTCTAGTTTTCCTTCTTCAGCCTCAAACTCTTAGGACCCCCAGGTCTTCCTCAACACCCTCCATCCAGGTCTCCCTCTATTTCATCTTTTCGCTGGGTGCCCTTCCCATGCTTTCTTAGGGTATCTTCCATTCTAGCGACATGTCTCAGCCATTGGATCCTCCTTTTCCCGATGATACCCACCAAGTCAGGTTGACTGCATAAATCTCGCAAATCTTGAATTCTTCGAATCCTCCATACCTCTCCTTCCTTCACTAAACCATAGAATTTTACGCTCCCGTGTACTCAGGAGGCTTTGATCCTATTTTTGTTATCACCTATGTCTCACACCTATATAATACAATCGGCCTTATTATAGTGTGGAATATAGCTAACTTCAGTTTTCTAGAGAACTTTATTGATTTTAGTATACCATTCAGCGCAAAACTATTTTTATTTGCTGCTATTCTGGCTCTTCTTACTCTTGTCTATTTTATGATACAGGTTCCCCATAATACATACTTTAAACCTTAGTTATAACAATGCGAACAAAGACGGTCATACAGTTTTGTGAACTACTATCTCGGAAACGGAACGTAGCAGAACTGTGATAAATGTTTTTATTTTGCTCTACCTGAGTGGAGAAAATTAACCGTCACTAAATAATGTACGATGAGCAGTTAATTTTATCGCAATATAAACTAGCGTATATGATTTCTCTCAATTGGAGATATCGGTTACAGAGAACATCCAGCTCAGCTCCGAGCAACTGGAAAAAATCTTCCAGGATAGATCGACACCTGAGAGGCAGTTCTTCTAACTCTGACGAAGACTATATGTTCCGTTGAAAGTCTTTCACCTATTGGGGTCTGACGTATAGGCGGAGCTTGAAGTTCCTGCATGCAATATGGCTGACCCTACACGGGTGATTACTACTATAATTGTCGATCCAAAAAGTTGAATAATATAGTTAATTACGGACAATATTGCTAAATGCGTCGGTTTCAAAATATGGTTTCATGAAAAGAACGACTTGGTATCTCAGGAAATAAATATATTTTAAGTCATGATCGGATCACTACACAGAGCACTTGTACAGTATACGTACAAAATAGTTACCTCTAACTCCACCAGATGCTGCATGAAATACGTCAGGTCCCAATTTTGAATAAAGAATTGTCATTAATTATAATGTTAAATTCTATACACTAGTACAGAATACTCTAACAGACCCACATCATACTATCATACCCCGGTCTAGTCAAAGACTGTTTCCTGTGTTAAAATACTTCTATCTTTCTGCATATATTTCTTTTGTGTACCCTACACGTGGAGCAGATATGTGGTAACTTTCGGTCAGGTTAAAGTGGCGACGAGACGGAATCGATCCCGCGAGCCCTGCACTGATCGCAACTTCAACTGGCTCGTCGTCATTTTCACCCGATCGAAAGTTATTACTTATATATTTCTTAGAATTTGATTTTCTTGTTTAGTTCCAGTTGGAAAAAGCTTCATGTATTCCGCCAACAGTAGTCTTCCTTCACCGCGACAACCCAGCGTCTGAACGCCTTCGTCGCAGTCTTGTCTGAATGAGAAATTCGCGCTCAAACCTATCCTGAGCGTTCTCAATTTTGAAGGATTTTATTTGTGTAACGATTTGTGTGTAATGGAACTCGTGGATACTCGATTGTTAATCTCCTGAGTGGTCCAAAAATCGATAAAGAAAAACATGAAAAGAATCTTTTATAAGGCTTCGCCCTGGCTACAAATGATGAGATTTGTCGAAAGTGTAAAAGCGTACAAATTATTCATTTGTTCTGTTAATTGCTTTTGTTTGATTCAGTGGTTAGAGCATACTTTAAAGATTGATTTTTGCCTTAGTATTAAAAATAACAGCATCATGCAAGTTTGTAACTCTTGGTTTATTACACTTGTTGTAAAATCACGGTTCGTAACGATGCTTGATTGTTCTTGCTTTACTCGCAACCCTCATGTATAAAACATCGCGAAAACTTGATATATTCATTTTCTATTTCAGTTTTTCAAACTGAATTTAAATAAAAACTGAAACTATTTCAGTTTTTTAAGTAATTCTTAGGTACATATTTTGTACATTTTGAAGTTTCAGCTTCAACAATTTATATCTCATATTTCGAGTAGACATATTTTGAAACCATGTTCGAAACGTGTGATCGTAACAACGAATTCTAGTATTGAAGGAATCCACTCATAGGATATGGAGTATATAAGTACTTTTAAACAGACAAATGTATAAATATTCTAAAATATCCCTGTAATTTAATTTTCTTGTATACAAAAAGTTATGAAAACTATGTGCAACTTATAAATTTCATTTGTACGAACGTTTCGGTTAAATTTCATAAGAGGAACGGAAATCCGGATCATAAGACATCTTTAAGTCTCGTTTAACTCACGCGTTTGAAAGGCTGTTCCCGAATATAATAAGCTGCGTTAGAAGGAAAATAAGACTAACCATCTAAAAATAAACCCGTATAAGATTTTCCGTCAAGTAACATACGTAAAATAGATCGTTTATAACGTAGCCAATGAGATTTTCTCGTAAATGAAGACTCCACTTCAGTCTGACCAACTAAACAGAAGTTCTCGAAAGGCATTAAAAATGAAACTCGCAATCATTTACCGACAAATCAATGTCTGCTTCAGGAACAAGTCAATGACTGGAGAGTGATTTAATAAGAAATGTATTATGGTTTAAAAGGAGCTCCAGATGAAGCAATATTTTAAAGTTTCGGAGTGTTTGTGGTTTTTCGAGCTTCATTGAAGATTTAGTGTTAGGCTTAGCCAAAGTGCTCGAAGAATCTAAAACTACAATTTAAGGAACTTGGAGTCGTAAAATGTAGGGGTGACTTATTGGGGTATCGAAACTGGTCTCCAATTAAGTTGAAGAATAAATGCTGTGACATATTACCACTGAACCCATGTTTTCATTGGTTTGGGTCCATGGTACAACAGTCATGAGACTCATTTCTAATGCGACCATATGAGTGGTAAAAATGAATTTGAAAAAATTGAGTTTGCTAGAGGGTAGTGGAGAAGAGGTAAAGACGGTAGTGGTTGATGCAGCGTTACAATCGTGGTCAATGTCGAGATTCGAGTCCTTCATAAAAGAGAAACGACAAGGACGTGTTTATCTGATCGAGTCCTCTGAACTCCTCCTCCCCCTAACATTATGGTAGAGACCTTAATCAAGAGGGGGAAAATATAGTGCGGAATTTCTCATATTTCCGCCAAATATTACGCACAGTTTCTCATCAACTGTAGTTAGTCACATAATTGGGTCATAACTTCCACTCTTTCTCCATACTCTACCAATAAGACACGAGCATCGAGGAATAGATGGCATCAAAGGGCTATGAGAATTTGTGCGGAATAAATATCACTGTTATGAGAAATTACGTGCTCTTAAGTTGTGGAGACGGCAGGCGGTTCTCTCTTGATTAAGGACTGTTCATTATGGCGGGAACAGTTAGGAGACAGATGACAGCCAATTTGTTCCCCTTGCAATTAGACATGNGCAGTGAGTTCCTTTTTTTTTGAGGGGGGGGGGTGTCTATAGGGCTCGTCAACCGTTGGTCATTAGAGGTCTTGCAATGAGTACCAACGTAAACAAAAACAAAGGGGGGTCATTTAGGGATTTTAAGTGCGTATTAGATGATGACGCTCGCTCAAATTATCTACGAAAGTAAGAGAATTTCGGTTGTCCTTAGAAATTTGTTCGAGGTGCCGTCTCTCTACATGTAAAGGAATCTAGATCAAGGCTGAACTGAAAGGGTCGTAATGTGTGGAAGAGGAGTCCTTTGAACACTGAGCAAACACCATTGAGAGTGAGTAACAAGTTTCTTGATAGGATATAAAGAATGACATAAAAAACATTGCCTCACTCAGCAAGTCACGTAGTTCCATTGAGAAACAACAAGGTTGCCCAATAAATTATCTAGGAGAATGTCTATTACATAAAAATCTTTCATTCTCTATACTGGTTATAAAAAATCACTGAGCTAATGGTAATTTTTGACATCTTGTGTTTTTCTAATGAAAAAATTATCAAGTATATTAATTAATGATATTAGTATAATAAGTTAAGACATGTACAAAAAAAAATTATTTTTCTTATTATCAATTGATATTCAGTGCAGTAGTATTGTCGCCGGCGTGATGCGCCATACTCACGCATGATGGTAACGTCGATCTAAGGATGCGTTATAAATTATAACACTGAAACAAAGAGAGTGAAACTTTGCACTCGTAGTAGACAACCCACAACAGACTATGAGACAGCCATTCAAGGGCATGCCAAACTATCTCTCTCCAATTAATTTTTAACCACAAATAATGACGTACACGGTCTTTGAGATGTACTTCTCCACTGCAGGGTAAACAGAGGATTATATAGGGGACCTACACATACCACCATATTTTGTTAAAAAATATCTTAATATCAGGGAATAATTACTTTCGATTAGATACAATTTATATGTGAACTCCTGTTGTTACTCCTTAGTCGGTACTTAATTGTGTATTGAAGTTACCGCCTTGTAAGAGGAGGCGTACTGTGATTGGTGTTTCTATGAGATGTAGAAGAAATGCTGCGAGCAGGCTGCGAGAGACAGCGCCACTACTGCAAAAATGCAAATCTGTGTACAGAATGAAATAATTTCGCGTTACGATTAGAAGTCGGTCATGATTGAGAATGTTAATGACTGTTGTTCGGTGACGATCTTCGTGTTACGGAGTTGAATTGTATCCTTACATTTTGGTGTGTATTAGGTTCTCGGGATCACGGGATCCTGAATAACATGTGTTATATTTGCTGGATGACAGACTGCGATATGGTTCCCTTGGATGATAAACCCATAACTTATTGCATGGGGACTATTCCTTTAGAAACTCAATGCGAGAAGCAATGACAAAGGACAGGAATCGAATACAACTTGCCACCATGAGATGATATGATAAATAATTAGTGGATAACCTGCCACTACGTCTTAAATACAGAATGATCATCTTGTATGAGAAACATGTTCTATTACATTTGGGATTTGTGCCATGCATTATGGCATGTGATCTGGAATTATTTCACTATCCTCTGTAATATCAAAACGTGTGACACAAAAGTTGAAATATTATATCGAAGTGAAAACTTCATTGTTCTCAATAAGGCATATGATGTTGTCATTAACAGTGATGATCCTAAAGTGAAGGTATTTAGCAAGTTCTATTGAAGTATAAGACAATTCAAATTTTATTACCTCATCCTGTTGTAAAGCAAATATTTCTTATTTTGTAGGTTTCATTGCAATTACAGCTGAGAAAGCTCTTCCCTAATTTAGCCAATCCCAGTCTTCATCATGAGTTTTACTTTGTTCACCGATTAGATTATGCTACTAGTGGTGTCATCTGTATTGCTTTGCATAAGAAAGCCTGTGCTGTTGCTGCCTTGGCTTTTAGAGAAAGAAGAACGTTGAAGTATTATTTGGCTCTTGTGAGAGGTCATGTTGCTGGAGAATTGCTCGACATTCATGACAGTATTGGTGAAGATAAGTGTGAGATAGGTGGAAGTCATCGGATGTGCATTGAAGGCAATCCCAATTGCACCTCGCCTCGCTCTGCACATACTCGTCTACTTGTCTTGGAAAGAGGAATTTATGCCACCTACCCTGCAACTAAGGTTCTTCTTCGCCCAATCACAGGTCGAAGACATCAATTGAGAGTACATTGTGCTAATATTGGTCACACAATTGTGGGTGATTACACCTACAGTAATCGGAAGGATGTCTTACCTCATAGAACATATCTCCATTCATTTAGGTGAGATGTAACATTAAATAAATATATTGTGAAAAAAGCTGTTATGAACTGTGTATGACTAAATGGAGGACAATAAATCTTGTGAATGGTGGTGGAGAATTTAGTTTCAGTGATTCAAACTTAATATTTGCTATCCTCATCTTAAACAAATTAAATTCTTTTTAATACTACTCAAGTCTGTAATGATTTAATTAGACTGTGTCAACAAACCTGGATAATTTTGTAGTTTTTTTATTGGGATGTTCTCCATGTCTTACGTTATTTAAACGTGTATGTTAAAAAAATTACATTATAATTAGATGTTAATTTTTACAAAGAATAATTGAAACAACTGAAAACAGTCCGTTTAAATAAGCAAAAAACTTTCGTGAGGTAAATATATTACTTAATCAGTAAAATTGGTAACAAGGAATTATAAACTGTGAGAAATGAATAAGAAGTTAAGAATATTTCACAATTTTTGTGTAAATTCATTTTTAATATTACTCTTTTACAAAGAAATTAAATGAATGTTTTTTAGTAATTACAAATCATTAATTTATTTTGAATGCAGAGTCTCCACTTTCTCTGAATGTAACTTCCACTGAAAAACTCTGCAACAATAGGCAACCTATATTCTATTATAGTGTTCTCACGATAGATGAAGCGACTCTCGTGTAGTTTTCCACCTATCTTGAAATGAAAATTTTGTTGATTTCTTTTTATTTGTTTAAAGTTGTGTTCTCATGCAAACAAGAACTGCCATATTGTTGTCACTTATTTCAACATTTTCTTAATTTGTATTGGTGATAACTTTGATTCTATAAAATTCTTAATATTTGGGATTTTTCTTTAATCCCTTGAGTTACCTATTATTGAGAGTTGACTTGATTAAAACTCTGGCCCCAGCAAACCTAATTTTTAAGTCCTACTTTTGCTTAATTTTCCAAGAAAATTATTTGTAACATTGCACAGATTTGTAGCAATTAAAACCATTTAAATTTTTCGTTTTTCAGATTGGTTTTGCCGAATCCCATGGAATCATTGGATGTTCAAACTATCGACCCATTTCCCAATGAAGAAAACTGTCATAAATGGATGGTTGTTGAAACCCTCAATCGCCTTGACTATCATGCATTTCATAAATTAGATCTTAATGAAAAGATATGATTGGTTTTTGATTTGTGATATTTTATTATTAAGGGTTTCAAGGTTTCATTTTTCTCAGGATTATGTAATAATGTAGTCCTTATAAAAACTGATTTGTACTAACTAGAAATGGCACGAGTACAAAAATGGTATGTGCATTTCGCTAGGATATTAATAATTTGGGGATGGTCTTGAACTATTACTATTTGTTTTGTTTCCAGATAAAATATATCTTGTTAAGTTGGTTTTATTTTTATTACTTTGCCATTGGAATTTAATACAGATATTTTTAAGTAAAAGAATACAATACTGAATAGTTGTAAAATAAGTTATCTTAAACCAACTTATAGAATGGTTCGAGAATAATATTTTTTTATTGTGTTATGAAATACTATTTTTTTCGAAAATGGTATACAACATACAGGTAAATAATATCTAAATGTATTGGGACTTGTCATGACTTCGAAAGATTTCAGGAATGTTTCCATTTATTTACTCGAGTTTGTACTGTGCAGTGAAAAGCAGCTACAGTGTTGCATAACCTTACAAGGTTATGTATGCTAATTTTGTTCAACTCATCTCATTAACTGTCATTTATTTATTTAAGTAAGATTTACTGTGAATAAAGTGAAGCAATTTTTTGTAAGATGTGTCTCATGAAAAGCATTTTAGTTTTCTTATTAATATTACCATTTAAGATCCTGATTTTATTGGTAGTAAAGAAACAAATGATCACAGATTAATTTATTTAACAATTTAGGTGTGACCATGGAATTGTATTGGTTAATAATTTATTATATTGAATGTAACTTATTTTTTGTTCCTTTTAATCTTGTAAGTTGTTTAGTTTATTGATGTACGGTCAGTCTGTATTATCTGTAATGACAGACACTAACTTTTCATAACAAAAACTTGTAAATGATAGAAGTGAGCAAATAGCACTATAACATGCTCTTCTCATTGCTTAATTAATACCACAAATTTAGAGATCAAATGCTTGAAAGATTTTGTCTTCTAAAGTAAATTAGTGGTTTTATAAAGTAGAACTGTTTTGTAATTTTTGTATTATGGTCAGCAATAACAGATGATTCCTTTCTAAAGATTTTTTTTTCAAATTTATTGTAACTGTAAAATTTTTTGGTGAGTCATATTAGCCCAGAATCACATTAGATCCCCCACACCCATTTTTTGTGTCTCGTATTAATCCCGACTGACCCTAATAGTTTTTGTGATATGATTGACTTTGAAAATTTGTTGTGACTAATTTTAGTGTGTTTCTTGTCCATAAAATGTGGATGCAATTCTAGCAATGTTGATGAATGAGTTTTCTAAGTTGCATTTGTAAAGAAGTACCTGAATTAAAGCTTTTGAAATATTTTGTTGCTTTTTGCTAGTACGTTCAACATGTGGTCCAGAGCTCACTTTTAATGATCCCGCAAGACTTAATATAAATGTTCTTTTTCTATTGGAAATGGAGTAGTTCATTTAAGTTAAACTGGAAAATTAAATTAGGAGAAGTATTAAATTGAACAATTTCTGGAATTACATGAAAGTTTATTAAACTATATAAAGTATATTTTGGAATGCAGTTTGTATAAAATTCTGAAACTCAGAAAAACTAAATTAAGCACATACAATTTTGAGAGCTGAAAGGCTAAAATTGATAAGTAAATCAAAGGAATTAAGAAGAAGTGAGTTAACTGGGAAATGTTACGATTGAAGTATTTTATTACAAACTTGTTGTTTTTACTAGTAAATCTTTCTGGACAACACCGTTATGAGATAAGATACACTATTTTTTAAATGTATGTAATGGAAAATTAAAAAATTAGGATGTGGGTTTTATCGTCAACTGAAGGAAAATATGATCTGAAACTAGTAAAGAACATTACCATCATGGTATATGTCCTTGCAAAGCTTTCTTATGTCACTCCTGCATTTAAATATAGAAGAATGTCCATGGGGCAATACTGAAGGGGGTAGTGTAGTGTTCACAGAAATTCTATCATTACCATAATTGGATAGGAAGATTTTCGAAGAGTTTCATCAGATAACCTTAGCGTGTAAAGAGTTGGATGTATTTTTCTCCACGTAACATCTAATACTTAAATATTGGTACAAATTCTAGTACGTAAGATCAGTTAGCTAGGCAAAATGATATGACACCACAAGGATTTTAGTTTCAATTTTGACAACCTACCATCATTCAGAAGAAATGAAATTGTATTAATGCATTATGATTTTTTAAATGTGTGAAATGAAAGGTAAAAATTTGGAAAATTATTTTGTTAAACCTTTTTGCTATTATGGGCACCTACATAGAAATTTAGTGGATGCCTGATTAAATCTTAAATTTTGTTGTATAACATGTCACAATATATTATTGAATTCGACTTCATTTTTAAATTAAATAATGATGATATTCATTCTTTTATCATTTCACTCTTTGTTTTTCATGGAAAGGCATTTCAATAAAGTAATTGTTCAATTTCTAACTTAAAGCTTATAAGTCGGCAAAGAAAAATATTGGTGAGATTAATAAATTTAATATGTTCTCTTTTTGCTATTTATCCATTTTTTACTGATTAATCTAGAAAGTTACACAAGTATTTAACTTATATAATTTTATTTTTACTCATTGAGGAGATGAATTAACTGATGTTACTTAAAAGTCCTGACCATTTTGCTGCATACAAATCTTCAACATTTTCTGTACAGATGTTGATTTGCTGATGAATAGTCATAAATACCAATCCAATAAAAATTTTCCTGTTGGTGGAGTTTTGCAGAAATATTTTGACTTTCAAAGTTCTACTTCAGGATACTCACAGAACCATGTAATATTTCCTAACTTTTTAAGGGTTCAATTAAGAATAGAAATTCAGCATTATATGGGTTTCTTCTTCTCTTTTTTGACCACATAGGATTACTTTAGTCAGTCCATTATGTAGTCTTCTTTGAAGGCTCTGGGCCTTGCGGTCCTCCCAATACTTTTTCATATTCTCTGATCTTCGAGCTCTTTCTTGTGTTCAAAATATTTGGTTTGTGAGTGTGAAGCGGATATTCTTGATTTTGTTTTTTAATTTATTCTTATCTATGGTGTCTTCTGGTGTAAGGTCAATTTCCCTCAAATCCTCTCTGATTTCTCTAATCCACCTGCATCCCATTGTGGTATTTTTTTACTTGGGATTGTACTGTACCAGTTGTTTCAGAAGTTTCAGAAGATTATGTGGGTTTAATATAGACAAAAACAGTTTTGTTCGAGACATGGTGGATTCTCCAAAAGAATGGGCCTATAATAATTTAAAAAATGTCATTTTCATAAAATGTACTTCATAGTTTCACATACTACCCAGCACATGAAATAAAAAAGCCAATCTGCTCTGTGTCTTGTTTACATTTCTTAAATGTAATGTAGCAATCAACAGTTTTGAGGATTCTCTAATTTCAAATGTCTTTAATGAGAAATTTAATGTCCAGAATCTTTATTTAAAATGTTTAAAACTCAGAACACTTTGTCACTTGATTGCAGAGGTGACGTGTAATGAACTTTTAAAGGACTCTGCAACATCAGATAGATTTCAAAATTTATTGAAAGGTTTGTACTCTTCTAACTTACTGAGAACAAAACAATAAATTGATTTCTTTATCAATTTCGTTCAATACTTAACGTCTTTAAAATGTCCACAACATCCAAACATGAATAAATTTGACAGAAATGAAAATTTACTGTATATTCATGAAAATTCTTATACATTTATTTATTTATCAAACCAACTGACCCAGGGTCCCATGACCCCTTTACACCCATTTATATAAATTTTAAGTGAATGTCAAATGGCTTACCAAGCTCTTAAAGTAAAATACACATATTATGACATAAATACCATAATAATTATCAAAAATAAAATTTAATTTCTTCAAGATATTTGGAATAAGAGGAAAGTCAATAATAGATAATAATTTGCGGTTTACCAGTAAAAAATAAAGGATGTGATTGAAGCAGTGTCTAATCGAATTAAATCCCTTGACCGGAGGATTTATATTCTATTGTAAACCTATTAGTGTTCATTAAATAGAATATTTGTCAATTGATTTTTTACTTGTAATAGAGTGAAAACCGAAGTAATATAATGAACAATACTTCAATTTTTAGTTGTTCCAAGTTAACACTTGGGCACCTCATCCCTTCATTGCACTCTTCCATCTCAACTCCTCGTCGATCCTTCCGTGCACCTTTGCCACATTAATCTTTCCTTGATCCTCAGCTCTTCGTTGTTCCTTCGTTCGTACCTTAAAAGACTCAGAACGCTCAGTTCATCCCTCGTTGGACCCTCATCATAATAATCAGCAACTTCATCTTACTATCGCTTCGTTGCCAGCCCGCCACTTCACACTTCCACAAGGTTGCTGCTCCAAACTACATTAAGCCTCACCATTATATCGAAGTTAGAAGCAATGTTTCTAAGAGTAACTTAAAAATGTCGACAATCGAGGGGGTATATTAGGTCAACTAACTGTCAATAGATCTTTATCTAATTTGGCTAACCTCTAATTTACATTTGATGCTACGATAATAAACTTTGTATGTATTCGTTTTGCGACAATACACGTATAAAAACGACTTCCACTTATACCCGCTTCTTCGGTAGAATGAAAGCATAGATTTTTGTATTACTATTCTATCGTTTCCCCATTGATGTAAGAAAAATCAAACTGAATTTCGATAAAAATATATTGAGAGATGCTCTTGGTTCCATCTTTATAGGATGCAAGTGCTGAATTTCGAAGCACGCCGCATCGCGGCTATCACGAGAAAAGTCGAATTTCGAAAAAAATTGTTCGGATGTGCACACGGACCAACCCTGAACAACACAAGTACCAAATTTTAAAAACGCTCAGGGTTTCATAGTAACTGCGCTACGCGAAAAAAAAGTATAAAGTTCAACAACAAAATATGGTAAGTGAATTTAAAAAAAAACCGCTGCATTTTTTCGAATGGTTTCAGGTATTGAAAAACACTAAAAAATGATTGTTTAAAAAATTGAAACAGGCATTTTAAAAAATGCGTTATGTTCTTGAACCCATTCTGTAGAACGCATTTGCAAAATACGGAGCTTTCCGTCTTTCACTCTTTGCGCTATGTAGCAGATACGCAACAAATCTTTGTACACTACTGATAACAAAAAAGGGCCCATTTATTTTTCTAAGTCCCACGCTCTGACCAGTTTTGGATCTGTTAAGTTTGCAACGCCTCTCTCCTCTTGCTTCCTCTTCGACAGGGGAA
>NNCF01126590.1:946888-960118 GCA_002313205.1 Laupala kohalensis | reverse complement strand
GTCGGAAAAAATTTTGACTTTTTGGGCAGGATCATAGGTGGGGATGGCAGAAGTGGAATCAATGAGCGGGGGGATGGAATGTGAAGAATTTGTAAGGATTTTTGTGATCTTCCAGATGTCGTTGGAAGAGGTGATTTTGGCCTTGCTAATGAAGGCGTCCCAAGTTTAGCCCCAGAAAATTTTGAGACGTTCATTAAGAGTACGGCGGATTCAGAGGAAGGAAGACTTGTCGGACGGATCTCTTGTCCTGTAAAAGAGTCGCTATGCTCGTCGGCGCTCACACACTAGTGCGAGCAGGTCTTGGGGGAGTGTCTTTAGGGGGTGTGGAGTAGGAGAAAAGATAGTGGTACGTTGGTAGGACCTGGTAATGTGGTAGGTTAGGTGGTTTATGTCGGAGTCAATGTCTGGAGGGGAGTGGAGGGGAAGTTTTGTATTAATTTTGGAACTGATGAGGGAAGTGAAAGCACGCCAGTTTGTACTGGCAGTGGGTGCGAGTGGGAGGGAGAATGGGTAGAAGCCGAGAAATGTGGAAAATAATATGGGAAGGTGGTCTGAGGTCAGTTCTTGGAGGGGGTGAGGATTTGTGATGGACAGGTTGTCAGAGTGGAGAACGATGTGGAGAATGTCGTGTGGAAGATGATTAATGAGGTGGGTGGGACCGGATGGAGGGGGGAAAATTAGGTCGGGCGTTTCGTCGAGGAAGTCTTTTAATGTTTTGCCAGCGCTGTTCTGAGTGGCACAACCCCAGTGAAAGTTTTTGCTGTTTAGGTCGCCAGCTATGATAATTTTTTGACCCAGCAGCTTTAAGGCGGTCAAGTCTTCCGTTTTAAATGGATGTTGTTTGGAAGGACTTCTGTAGGCTGAGGCAATGATCACCGGTCCGGAGGTGGTTCCGATCTCGATGATCGTAGTTTCCAGCGATGACAATGCTGGAGAGGGCACGAGGGTGTGTGGAGTGGATTTTCTCACGGCTATGGCAGTTCCGCCGCGGGCGGGCTGGCCAGGCTGGGTTGCACGATCGGAGCGGTAAATGAAAAACCCAGGGATTGAAAATTTCGTGGAGGGAGCAAGCCAGGTCTCTTCCATGAGGAATATTGTTATCGAATAATCGTTGAGGAATTTTATAATGGAGGGACGTTTAAGGGTAATTGCGCCTTGGCAGTTCCAAGAGGAGAGGTTTACAATTTTTGGGGACAATGAAGCCATTAACAATATGGGGAGATTATTTCAAGGATGGCGAATGCTTTGCTAAGGAGGTCTCCTGGGTTTTTTTAAATTTCGATGATTTGCTTTCCAACTTAAATGACGGTTTTTAAGTCGAATTGTTTAAATTCGTTGATAAGGGATGTCAGGTCGGTGGTAGAAAATGGTTGAATTTGCTCAGGTTGGGCTATGCCTTGAAGGGCGTGAGAAAATGATGTTTTTAGCGGGAGTGGTAGGGCGGCAAGATTGAAGGAGGGTAGATTTGAGTTTTGCCGCGCGGAGGTTTGAGAGGTGCGCAGCTCTCGGACTTTTCTGAGCTGTTCCTGGCGCCGCTGTCTCGCTTGTGCGAATACCGGACAGTCTGATCAGGAAGCGACGTGCTCTCCGGCGCAGTTTACGCAAACCAGCCGGCCTGAACGTGGGCAGTTTGCAAGCGTGTGGGGTTGCGCGCATAGCGGGCAAGCTAATTCCCTGCCGCAGTAGTTGTGGCTGTGCCCCCAGGCCTGGCAGCGGGTGTAGCGGGTAATCCATTCCTTGGAATGGCACTCCTCCACCGAGATTTTAGGGTGAGAAAGGTATCGTATGTTTTCTTTAAAGGATTTGACTTTCGTCTGCTCTATTTCTACAACTTAGAGACCGAGGTGGGTCCTGACATTGTCAGACTTCCGTTGCATCTCCGCAACATGAAAAACAAGAAACCCGGATGACTCAAGTTCTTGTTTGATGTCTTTGGGGTTTTCGTTGGCTGGTAGCCCGCGAATGATCAAGCGATGTCGCTTTTCCGCTGTCACCCGATGCGAAAAGAAACTTGTATCGGGATCGGCGGTTTTCATGATGCGGAGTTGATTGATAACTGCCGCGTGGTCTTGGGAGTCGATGACTTTTATTATAAAATACGACCGTGTGTTGCGGCCCGTGAGGATGGATTTGCTGAATTTTTGCAAATGCTTCAGCAGTTCTTTGGGGGAAGACACATTTTCGACGAAGATTTCGCCGCCCTTGCGACCACCGCTGATATAGGCAGGGGACGGCGAAGCGATCGAATTTGTAGGGGCAGGAGTAGTGGACGTTGAGGCAGTAGAAGCAGAGGGGGCAGAATTTTTATTTTCAAGCGGGGAGGGCGTCATACTTACTGGCTCGTCCCTTACTGGAGACGAGGTGCGTTCACTAATAGGCGTGAACCTGTTTGCTAGCAGGAGCAAGCGTGAATCAAGCGCCGGTCGCGGTCGGAACACCTTCCGCGCCAGAATAAATTCTGAATCGAGAGTCATAGGCTCTTCTGAAACAAACTGCGAAGCGACAGCATCTGCTTTTGGCAAAGAAGCGCTAGAGGAATCAGTATGTAACAATGACTCACCCATTGTTGTCTCTGTTGCACTCATTGTCGAAGCCATTGTTGCAGGTGTGGGATCTGTGGGCTTCTTTCTTCTGGGCGGGCCCTGCGAATAACAGCAGCCGCTTGAAAATCCAAGCGGCAGGGCCGCAGAGCGGCGCCCACCACGAAACTGCAAAAATCTCCCCAACACCGGAGCTGCCGCGGGCTGGTGCGGTAATAACCGCAACGGTGAGCCGCTGGAACGCTAGTGTAGAGATGCAGGTCCCCCTGTCTCAGTCAACGGGTCAAAATATGATCTAAAAATACGGAGCGGAGGAGCAAAGATGTTGCCTCCACCGCTGCCGAGCACAGAATGAAATGAAGTAGTGCGCACCTACAAACGCCGCGAAATGATACACCGTCATTGGATATGAATTCGCGACTAAGAACGTTCGTGTGGGTGGAAGATTCCAAATACAATGAGAAACATGAGATGTACACTATCTTCTATTCTCCTTTAAAAATAACATAAAATGACATATCTACAAACACACTCTTTGGATTCTCTCCAATGGTAAACCAAAAAGTACGCGATGTGAGTGGAAATTATTTCACTGCGTCTATTCCTAACTTTACCGATAATGCGGATTAAACATATACTAATTACACTATGAAACAGTATATTTAAGAAAAATAAAATAGATGCCGAGTTCTAATCCACTTAGCTTTGCATATATATTTTTTCGTTTCAAACTTATCTATAAAACTAAACATCTTCTACACAAAATATTTAACGCTGATCAAGTTAGGGATTTGTTTGTTTTTATTTTTTGAGCCTTAAATGTGTTGTATTGGTCACTCAATAACTCTCACATGGCAGTAGAATAGTTCACAAGGATTACTACCCTCAGTCCGTGAGAGAGAGTTTCCCCCTCCACAGAGAAACACGAGATTATCTGATCAGAGAAGATAAGATATTGGAAACATTACTACTTAGAGACGCAGTTAAAAGAATTTATTTCAACAAGGTATACTAAATAATAATATTATGCAGAATTATTAAAATAACTATGAGAATGACGTCAATTTAATTTCAAAGTATAATTTCACTTTACTATTACAAATATTACAAAGTTCTGGGATGAAATGAAATAATTTTAATTGTAAGTGCACACTCAACTCAATTAATTATATTTATAAATCTATTAAATCTTAAACCCCGCGGTGTTGCAACAGGCAATTCAAGAAAAAAAAGAATGTCATTCATTGTCAAACCGACTAAAACACGCAGACCTTAGAGGCTATATATTTGTTCGAATTTTTCAACAGACATTTTACCTCCTCCAGCAAAAGTGTAATTGGCTGAGAACAGTAAAACACTGCTATGACTGTTCTGTCACCAAAAAGTGGGTTCGAATCCCAGTGACACGTGTGAACTGATTTTTGAAAATGGTTTATACCACAATTCAGCTCGTAATATCTGTTTGGGAGCTGTAATGAACGAAACCTTAACTCATGCTCTCACATTGCTTAGGAAAATCTTAAAACATACGCTGAGCAATTGTGAATTCGGCAACGTAGCATTACAACATACATGGCAAAGTGGCAGGGCAGTTTACGACAAAGTTCATCTGCTGACGAGACGACAACATTTCTATAAAATAATTTCTATTCATGTTCTCTTTAAGTTTCGATATTTTAGTTTCTTCATGTGTAAATGAAAGTGTTCAATGATATATTTTACGAGGAATTTAGAAAAGTTTTTCAAAATTTCAATAAACATGTGCAAAAAAATGTATATTGAATTTAAAAGCAAATAATTTATATTTAAAGAAAACGATGATACTACAAGAAATTCACGAGTTCGTAATTATACCCCAAGTATTAAAATTTTATTTTAATAAAAATATTGAGTAGAAAACGGGTCTAATATATATCCAAACCATATTTTCAATAAATATTTATTCATATAGCATCTAGATTTACAACATTATACATTTGGAGAACAATATTTACTAAAGAAAAAGGTATATGCTCTATTAATTTAAACTAACAGTTTTCGTAGCAATAAAATAGCAATCGCACCGTCCAATTTTACTACGCTCCATAAACTCAAATTCTCCCTCTACAGAGTAACACGAAGCCGTCTGATCAGATAAGGTACTTCAAACCTTTCTTTTTATAGTCGTAGATGAAAGAAATAATTTCAACCAGGAATACCTAGAATTTGCGCAGGCGATTTACACTTTCGCTTTACTTGAACGCAAAGGCTACTTCATTTGAAGGCCAAAGTATACTTTTGAAAAATATTCAAAAACTGTTCCAACTATTTTATTTTTCTTAAATATACTGTTTCATAATGTAATTAGTATATGTTTAATGATCTTCTGAAGGAAGCGCCAAAACAACAGGTGCTACACATCCACTCAAGAGTTAGATATAAACTCCACCAAAATACCGTGGAAAAACACGGCAAAATATCTGGGCCTGACTCTTGACAGGAAACTGTCATGGAAAACACACATTCTTGAGTTGAGGAAGAGACTACTCTAGCGTATGGCGCAATTATCACCAATCCTCCGCAGCAAGGTCATCCATCTCAAGACCAAACTACCGCTGTACAAGACTTGCATCCGTAGTCTTGCTCTCTATGGCTGCGAAACTTGGGCCCACAAAACACACCAACGGAAGCTCCTCTGCGTGGAAAATAGGATTCTCCGCATGGCAGTAAATCCACCGCGAGGTACCAAAAACATATCCCTCTGTAAAACGACAAAAATTGAACCCCTTCACATCGTAATTCATTCCCAAGCCCGCTCGGCAGTTCAGAAGGCATTTGCTTTCGCCCCGAGAAATTTATTTTACCATTTTCGGGCTCATCTCCTCCGCACACGTCCTATAAAAGAAAAAGGTTTTCCTAGCGATATCCTAAATTTACCACCCACCAACATCCCTCTTTCCTAATGTGCTTCACCGCACATATATTCTATATGCTCTATTATTCATTTTGTCGCTTTCCACAATATTCTTATTGTCGTCATTATCAAATTCCCAATGTGTTAATTTTATCTTATAAATATATTATGTATCATGTAATTCAAATTAACGTTCCATTCTGCACCACGAGCTTCTCAGTCCACCGCTATATGCTCTTGAAACGGCCGCCCTCTCTGAAACGCTTCAGCCTGCTTGAGGTAGAGTAGTGCCTAGAGGCAACAATGTACAAAGGCCACCGCACGCGGCAGACAAATAGCTGAAAACCAGCTGACCGTCTCCGCGAATAGTGAATTACTAGAGACGTGTGAGTGAACTAATGGCAAACATTGTGAACAAGTGCACGAAGAGCACGCAAAAGCGTGCATGCGTGAACTGCAAAAATTCGACCTCGCCACGACGACTACTTCATTTACCGAACTTTCTTGTTACATTTTGCTTAGCTCCGTTCTTTTATTTTTCCATTATTTTGATGGTAATGAGTGATACCATTTTGTTTGTTTTTAACTGTTGTTTTGAGTTCAGTGCTATATCAGTTGGAAATGTAGAAATAGTATTGTAAATATTACATTTTACACTTTCAGAATTCTTTGTCAAGAAAGATAAGTAGAGTAACGAAATAGCATGAAAAATACAAAACACTCAGACGCAAGGATATTGAAGAAGTATTATCTTTAAAAGCGTATCGCATATTTAAACAAAATTATTAATAGATGCAATTAACGTTCTTTAATATAACTATGAAATTTAAAGGAAGAGAAAGAGAGAAGTAGGAACAAAGAAAGAAAACAAGAATCTGTGGTTGTATTTCACAATTTCATTTGAATAAATTAATGAAAGAGATTTCAGTTTTAGTTATATTTGTTGTAATCTAAAACACGTTTTTTGTAATATTAATCTCGGATCACGATTTTATATGCTGCACGATTACAACCAGTGTTATATTGTAGATCATTATATTATTAGAACATGTAATTTATTTGTTCCTTAAGTAGTTTTATATTATTTATAACTCGAGAATTAAACTTTTGTGTTATTAGTTCATATTTTAGACAAACGTTTTCTATATTTATTTAATTCCTTTTCACATATATGAAAAACTTAAGAGAATCGCAAATTATGTGAAATTACTTTCGACAATACACATCATTTGTAGGCAATGAGATTTGATTTCTTTACTTCACTGTATAAATATAAGAAATTATAGGAATATTTATAAGTAGTTTGTGTTTCGAAATATACCAATTCCATACGATATCTTACAATTATATTCAAATTCTGTTAAAAACTATATTTTATCACAGTATTACGCAAACGTTTTTTACAGAAACTCTTATATCTTTTACATTGCCTATGAAGACCTTGCGAGACAACGAATCTCGAGATGTCGTTTAAATATAGAGAATGGTAAAGTTTATTGAAGTGAAGAAAATACAGAATATTTTTGTTATAGAAGTCCAAAATGTGTATAATAAAAAAAATACAAAATATTTCTGTAATGGCGGTGTAATGAAACATTTTATCTTGTTACGATTTACCAGCGGTACTATTAGTCTTCCAAATATGGGCGCCGTTTCAAATAGACTTACGATTGGTCGAACGAAACTTCCCCTGTCGAAGGGGAAGCAAGAAGAGAGAGGCGTAATTCTGGCTATTTGGGTGAGAGATTATGATAGCAAGTTTACAATCATTACCAACAAGAAAATCTTAGATCACAACTCGATACAACTTTGTAGGAGATCGTTGAAACAATTTTAAAATATATAATTTTAAAATCTACTAATTACATACTAATTGCTAAATTTGGTTTTTCCTAAAGTTAAATTTCTTCTGTAATAAATTTTCACAGTACAATCGTTGCACCGAGAAACTTCACCAAACTCTATTTCGTGTCCGACAGATATTAAAAAATTTGCAAGCTCTTCTTGACAATTCTTGAAAGCTAGCACAAAATAAATAAGCTAAATTTTGGTGTATCTAGTTTTTGTGTGGATCTTCTGAATCAGATTTTAAAGCGCAAAGTAAGGTACCCATTTTAAAAATTTCGATAGTAAGTCATTGTTTTTAGGAAAGTATCCCCGCTACCCGATTTACTCAAAAGCGAAAAGTGAAGGGCGTTTATGTAGATTGAGTCGTCAAAATATTCGAAAGACTAAACTGATAAATGAAATCTTTCGATTTTACGTCAACTTCACATTACGAACTAGTTATTAACTTCTCTAGTTTCATAAACACATAATTCTAAGAATCGGTGGAGGCAACGTCCTAATTGTTCAAGATTTATAAATGGTGAATCATTACAATTTTCCTCGTCCATTCACACCCAAGTAGCGTAGATGTATTCCCCATCCTGTTTATCGATTTGCGAAAGACAGAACCCCTGGGAGAAGGCGGAGGGGGCCCCGGGTCTTATGATGTGAGGGGCTTCCAAATTGCTCACCAGATGTTGAAACTCGTGAATTTGAACGTAAATATTATTTTAAAACGGTTGATTAAACAATAGTTGAGTTTTTAATAAATAAAACTCAAATTTCATTTCTTTTTAATACAGCAGAGCGTTGAATGTGTTATAGTAGGCTTGCAAACACGTTTGTGTAAGGGGGTCTCCAAAGACTTTGGTGCAGGGACATCCCGTCCAGGGCCTCTTGAGGTGTAGGTACACCACCTGCATATGTAGAAGTTCTTTTTTCGTGTCACCCTTAAGTTTCACCAGAACATAAATCTAATTTACCCTGATTTGGATTATAATCAGCATTTATCTGAAGTCGTTGAGGATTTTCTTCAAATATTCCTGAATCATTTTCAGAGTACCTAGTTCATTAATCTCCGATGATATATCTAATTCACTATGATGAACCACACGCATAATCGTAACGCAATGCAGTTTATGAAATATGTTTTTACTCGTATACTGTATGTTTTAAGTAAATTGTTTTTAATAAACATTTATTGACGAAATTGACGAAGTGTTTTTGCTAACAATAGCAATTCAGACGATGTATTCTTTATGATGTACCGTACTGTCCTTATGTTACCTGCCCACAAGGAAATTTACTTTTCCCCTCGTAAGCAGACTGGATCGGTGACGTACGCAATTTTCTCAATGCTTAATTAAATATAACTAATAGTAATATTACAAAGTAGAAAATGAAACTTGGACGTATGAGATAATAATCGCAATTGATCTAGTCGAGCAGAGTTCAAAATAGGTGAAGGAAAATGGAATAACATTCGCGATAGGGAACACAAATACTCACTACCTTTTCGAGGTTAAACGACCTTCACTCGAGATTTAAAGTACGACTAATGCCTCGTGTAGCCAAATGAAGGAACCTTTTCTTTAATTACAAACAATGTTGCTCTTTTCGGAATTTCATTTTCCTTCAAAGAAACTTAGCTGGGACAACACTTCAGCGCGATTCTTGATTAATAATGTGGAAATTATTCCACAGGTCTTCTAAGAAATATTGTTCTTACGTAAGGAATGTTAGAAGTCCGTAAATATTCGAGGATGAATTAATTTAGTGTAGATTTACACGTTGAGAACTGAAGCTAAAACAGCGAATTCTTTTTTCTGATGTTGTTTTAGCGATGTAACAGACATAAATAGTTTTAGCGATGTAACATAACACAAGATTGTATATGAAAATTTCTATATGAAAAATTATGCTAAATTACAAATTAAATTAGGAAGAAAGAATTCAGTTAGATTATTTATTACGTAAAAAACTATAATAAGAAACTGTACGAACCCAAAAGATGTAAACATGTAACCCCAAGGTTAGTAAGGCAAAGCAATTTCTTAACTTACTCTCGAAATATTTGCGACTGTAATACCATAAATTTGAATATTTCTGTCACTGAGGCTTTACCAGAGCTTTTATCTGAATTTACAGATTAAGAGAAAGGAATTAGTAAAATAGAAGTCTTGTATAGAAGTACATACGTAGTAGGCTACATATTCCACTACCTTCGTTAATTAAGAATTTGATATTCTTTGTTTCTCATATTAAAAATTGACATTTTCGTTGGTTTTGTTTTAAAATATTTTAATTATTTATTACCAATGAACGTGAAAATTCACACCATTGAACAAATACTATCAGTGAGTCTGGCAGACATGCTTAGCAATGAAAACGAGACGGATATCTGAAGGTGACAATTGAAAATTATTTAAATTTATACATTTCATCAATTATATTAATTAGGTTACGTACCTCTTTTAGCCCTATTATGTCTCGCAAATTCCAGTCATTGAGCTTCATTTCTCCCTCTTCCATCCTTGACTCCCCAATATCTTATCCAAATGTCGAGGAAGATGTTTGTAATACCACTTTTGAGAACATATTCCATTAAGTTATCAGACTCGAACACAATAACATTAACTCCGACCGGTCGTCCGCGACGGCCAATGTGCGGAGAACGTGATCACCGACAGGTTTGATACCTCCGAGCGCTCTAGCAACCTGAAAGAAAAACACAGTCTCCGATACATCTCCAAATGAATGAGTACCGGCAATGATAGTAGGAACCGTTCGCTGGACACACGTAGCGCAAGGTAGAGTCCTCAACTCAAGAGAGAACCGTCAGGCGAGAAATATACAGCGGAATCCGTACTAAATAAACAAATGTGAAATATAAAGTGGAATATATAGTAATATATAAATGTGAAATGCGAAAATGTGTTTGTCTGTGCGCTACCTTTTCACGACTAAACCACCGAACCGTTCGTAATGTTGTTTGGCAAGGACATAGTTTAGATGTTCATAAAGAATATATACTAACTTCTTTTTTTAATTTGTGCAAAGAAAGAGATTAAGTTATTTTTGAAGATAAGTGTCGATGAAGTAGGGGAAAATCCGTCAAATTCGCTTACGCGTCCTAAACGGATAGTGACAACTATGCGGAGCAATAGTTCTTCTCAAAGAATCCTACAAAAATGTCCCCGACAGCACATGTCTACCTTCAAAGGTTCATTTAAATTATTGGAAAAGAGTTATTGAAAATAGAAATGATAAAATACTTGAATTTAAGAGAGTAATATAAGAAGGAAAAAAATTAATCATCATCGAGTTTTATGGATTTTTTGTTTTGTGCATTTAACAAAGAAAAAATGGCTTGAAATCGTAAAATATGGACAAATAATTTAGATTTTACAAACGTTTTAATGAAATGGCGCAGCCATTTGTCACCGTTGTTATGCTCCTGAAGCGGAAATTCGACCAGCACGGCTCGCAGCGAGCGAGTTCGATCTTCCTGAGATACTGAGATGAATAGAGACACTCCCGATGTTACGTCAGAGTTGGACCACCATTGGGGTGGGGTGGGGGGCAGGCCTAGAACACCCATGGACGAAGTGGGAAGGGAGGAACATGTAAAAATGGCTAATCGAATCAAGACGGGTTTAATCCACATATTTCAGGGCCTTTCAGGTAAACAGTAGCGTGATGCAGGATCAATACAAATTCAGCACCTATGGGAGTTAAATATCCCTACCTCTCCTAAGGGTAAAGTGGTGTGCTAGGTTAATTGGTGGTGTTGATTTGTTTCTCTCATCGACAACTTAACGTTACTTGCTGAAGGGTGGTTTCCTCCAAGGATTTATTTATTCTTAGTGATGGAGGTGAAACTCAGAATGGTGTATACATTTTTTGTAATAAATTTGTATAATTATGAATTTGTAAAATAAGGATGTTTTTAAAAACCAGTAAGTAAAATTATTTTAATCTTACAATATAGACAGATTTTATTATTGTTTTCGAGTTAAAGAACATTGGTCTGGGAAATGTCCCGGGTAAAACCAAGTAATCAGCTATTTTCTCATATTTCAGAAAAATACTATGCGCAGTTTTTCATAGTGGTGTCAGTCAGCTGTAGTTGTGTCGTATCTCCTTCTCTTTCTCCCTACTCAACCAATAAGAGGCGAGAATTGAGTAACAGCTGGTCACAAACGGTTATGAGTATATACGAAGGGTTACGAGTATATGCTAAGGGTTATGAGAATTAAGGTATCATAACCCTTTGTGACCAGCTGTTACTCAATTCTCGCCTCTTATTGGTTGAGTAGGGAGAAAGAGAAGGAGATACGACACAACTACAGCTGACTGACACCACTATGAAAAACTGCGCATAGTATTTTTCTGAAATATGAGAAAATAGCTGATTACTTGGTTTTACCCGGGACATTTCCCAGACCAATGTTCTTTAACTCGAAAACAATAATAAAATCTGTCTATATTGTAAGATTAAAATAATTTTACTTACTGGTTTTTAAAAACATCCTTATTTTACAAATTCATAATTATACAAATTTATTACAAAAAATGTATACACCATTCTGAGTTTCACCTCCATCACTAAGAATAAATAAATCCTTGGAGGAAACCACCCTTCAGCAAGTAACGTTAAGTTGTCGATGAGAGAAACAAATCAACACCACCAATTAACCTAGCACACCACTTTACCCTTAGGAGAGGTAGGGATATTTAACTCCCATAGGTGCTGNCACAACGCCTGTATCATGAACGATTTCCGGGTCGTGCCCGTCCATCACATATCATTTTTGCAAGGTTGGAACAACGACTTCGGGAAACCGGCACCTCCAAGTTTAGTAGGACCGATTGTGATCGTAGCCGGACGCGCCGCACTGTTGACGTGGAAGAGGAAGTCCTCCAACTGGTCGATAAGTACCCGCAACATCGCAGGTGCCGTGGATGTATCCCAGAGCTACGTCTGGCGAGTTCTCCACAAACAGCAACTTCATTCATACCACCTCCAGAGGGTTCACGTATTGGGTCCAGCTGATTTTGCGCCACGTGCCGATTACTGCGCGTGGTTCCTACCACGTTGTGTCGACGTTCCAGACTATCCTCGGATCATTCTTTTCACAGATGAAGCGCATTTCACAAACGAAGGTCTGCTCAACCGTCGTAACAGCCACATTTGGGATGAGGAAAACCCTCATGCCACACATCCCCGTAGATTACAACATCGTTTCGGTATTAATGTGTGCTGTTATTATCCATGGTCTGATTGACCCGAGTATTCTACCACCCCGTCTAACGGGTCACAGCTACTTGGCCTTTCTGCACGACGTACTGCTGCAGCATTTGGAGGATGTGCCATTGCATATCCGTCGGACAATGTACTTCCAGCATGATGACGCGCCAGCCCATTTTTCACACCACGTCCGTCACCACCTTCACGAAACATTCGGGGACAGGTGCAAAAGGTCGCAGTAGACCTATTCGTTGGCTACCACGATCGATTTAACACCTCTAGACTTTTTCCTGTGGGACTACATCATGAAGAGTATTGTTTACGAGACCCCTGTAGAGTCACATGACGATCTCCTTTCAGACTGCAGCGCAGGTCATTCAGGAGACTCCAGGAATTTTGTACCGTATGTAAACATTGTTCGCAGGTACACTATGTGCAACGAAACTCGTGGTCGCCACTTCGAGCATATGTTATAGTTCACGCAGGTACGAGTTGGTTGATGCACGTGCGTTTCCTTTGACGTTATTTCAATGTCGTTTATCTTCCAAAAGGCGCATTTCCGGGCATGGGTTTATTACCAAATATTGCTGTCCTGAGTCGCCTCTACAACACCTGTAACTGTGTAATAGGAATTCTGAATCATCCTGTGTATATATATATATATATATATATATATATATATATATATATATATATATATATATATATATATATATATA
>NNCF01126590.1:917383-946683 GCA_002313205.1 Laupala kohalensis | reverse complement strand
TACAAATTTTTCCTGCCCCACAGGGAAGTGAACCCGGGGTGACTTGGTGAAGAGCAAGAACGCTACCACCTGAGCCACAAGAGGGGCTAGAAGATAACTTATCGAACATCGGTAAGCATAATATTTAATTGAACACGTCACAATTTAATGGAGAAATATGTATTCATTTAGATCTGTTACATATAACTTGCCATATTCGATCATTTTTAAATGAATCTCGATTATCTGCACAGGAAAGGCTTCTAACCCATTTTATTAATGTTCATTTATTGTTAATATTCATTCCATATTCGAGAATCCTGTCATTTTGCCATCTTTTAGAGATATTTTGTCCAAATACACCAGGTACTTTCAGGTACGTAGAAGGTTTTTTCTTAGTAGTTGATTGTAGGTCGATTCGATAGGGAATTTGGGTGTATTTCATTTTGGTACGCCCAATGTGGGACAGATTTTGGCGTAGCGAACAAGGGGAATTTATTAAAATTGACGGGGAAGGGTGTACGAAAATATATTTTATACATATTTTATAAGTTACATATTATATGTACATTAAATACAGAGTGATTCTGAACTCACGGTACAAACTTTAAGGGTGGGTACAGGACATTGTAACAATCATTTATTGTAAAGGTATGTATATCAGTGATACATGCTTGACAGCGTCACTGGAGAGATTGGGGAACACATTCAAAGATGCCACTTTTCGGGCACAATGGATTAGGCGTGGTGGACCAGTCCCTTAGTCACTCCGATCTCCCGATTTATCGAACCTCGATTACTTTTATTGGGGACATCTGAAGAGTCTTGTTCATGCGACTCCAGTTGACTCAGATGAGGATCTCGTTGTTCGAATATCCGTAGCTGTTGCTCGTGTGCGTGAAATACCTGGCATCTTTGAATGTGTACACCAATCGCTCCATCGCCGCAGTCAAGCATGTATCACTGTTGGTGGTTGCAATTTTGAACAGCTATTGTAAACATTGCATTTATCAACGACGCTGTAAATTAAAACACTTTGTCTTTCGTTTCTTATTTTTTATGTTTGTACCTCACAACGTCACTTGTATCCATACTTTCCTATACCATAAATGATTGTAACAGCGTCCTGTGCAAACCCTTAAAGTTCGTACCGTGAATTTAGGATCAACCTGTATCAATCTGTTACTCGAGAACAGAATGTTCTTCTCATCTCTCAGCTTTGTTCGAAGAGAGCCCCCCAGTTCGGAGTCATTTGGTGGCGCTGATGGTCTCGAGTGTGGTGAAGTAACGGAAGAACTCATTGCGTCACACAGTCTTAGCCTCTCCTTAGAAATCAATCCTTGGATTTTGTCTTGTAAAACAATAAAACTACGCAGAGGCATCTCCCGCAGCTGAGCCGCCACATGTTTCCCAAATTTGTCGTATTGATCATCTGGATCAATCGTACATAGTTCAGCTATTGACTGAAGTTGTGAGACGTATTTTTCCAATTTAGTTAGCGAGTTTGTTTTCACCAGCTTTACAGGACGAGGTGGCGTAAGGGGTTCCACATTGACCGATGAACTTTTGCGATTTTCAGTTCCGAACACGAAAGTAGAAGATACATCTGACTGCTTCGGGGAAGCAGCGACAACAACAATATCTTGAAGTTCAGGTGTCGCTTCTTGCACTTCCTTTTCCAGTTGAGGTCGATCCTGTACAAATACGAACAAATATATCATTTATATTGATAATATTTTCGTCTACTGTTATAGTAATATTGTAACATTTTACACGACCTTTTAAGTAGACCAAGTTTTTATTTTTACTCACAACGTTGCGATCGCTATTTGGGTCATTGAAAGGTGAATGTTTAATCCAGATGATGGTGCAAAATTTTAACAATTTCAAATTATAAACGTAGGCTTCCGCGGCCGGAGTCAATATAAGCTTGTTTGTCCGGGACAAACCGCGTCTTAGTAGATGTAACTACCAACGTTTCGGCCATCGTGCTGTGGCCTTCTTCAGGGTAATGTCAGAGTCGTACAGACCTAAGTCGCTGTCGTGCTCTGCGAGGTCGAACGTATTACGCGTCGGTTATATAGATTGGGTTGGGGTTGGGCGGCTGCGCCATGATTGGCCGGCCGCGGCGGCCAATCAGCGCGCGGCGGAGCGGAACCGAGTGGGGCGGGTGTGGGGTCACTCTGCGCTTGGAGACCGGGTGAAGCGGAGCGCTCGGATGGAGTTAGTGCCCAACTCCAGGCGCTGCTTAAGATCAAGCCATTGTCAACATTAAGATTGTTAGGTGTTCTGGCAATCTCTATGGCTTCTTTGATCCGTCTGGGCCACCAACGATCCTCCTTAGTAATTATCCGAGTTTCATCAAAGTTAAAGTCATGCCCGGCCTCTATCGCATGGAGGGCTATGGCTGACTTGGTTGTCCAAAAGTGTGTGACAAAGAGTGCTTAGACCAAGAAATGGAACTCCTGCGTGATACTTTCCGCAATTATGGCTACAACAACAAAACCATAAACAAGTCAAACCGCATCATAACGTTCGTTCGGAAGATAAAGAAAACCGCGAGTTTTCTAAAACCGCCTTACTCCCATATGTGGAAGGAGTAACTGACAAGGTTGGTAAAATTCTCAAGAGACATGACATAAGACCTGTCTACAGCGCCCCTGAAAAGTTAGGCAAATCTCTTGTTAAAGCTAAAGACAAGCTACCCCTCTGCAGTCGGCCGGCATTTACTCCACACCTTGTAAATGCGATCGCGAATACATAGGGGAAACCGGACGAACTGTGGAAGAGAGAATGTGAGAACACATTAGACATTTCAAATATGAAAGGACAATCTCTTTTGGTTATATTTTAGCTTTCCAAAAGTTTTGTGCTTGGAAAAACCTATATATTTCCATATTTTCAACCGTTCTATTAACGGGTGCTCCTGAAGTTTCTTTCAACTAAGTACAGTGGTAAAATGCTTGGGACTTTATGTATACAAGAATCTAATTTGGGAAGAACAGATTGCCACCAAAAAAAGTTATTAAATAATATTTCATCTAAATTATATTTTCTCTCCTCACACAAGAAATATTAATTTTATTAGTTTTCATAGGGCTTCATCATCATTTTTTTAAAAGTCTATCATTTCTCTGTGACCCAAGTTAAAAAACAAACAAACTGAGAAGCATGAATTAAATTTTAATTCATATTTTTCTTTCAAAAAATCACTGAAATCTATTGACTTTACTTCAAAATAATTTAGACTCCTTGTTTGAATTTCTACAGAAAATAATTATTCTGTTTATATCATACATATTTCTTTTCTTATTACTTAATCATGTATTAGTGTTGAAATATACTGGTATGTATATATAAGAATGTTGAATGTTCATTTACCTATGTTTTATTCCCAAAGAAATAAGCAAGCATTACCTATAATGAGGCATTATAATTTTAAAAAAATAAATTTTGATGTCCACTAATGATTCCATCACACGGGAAAGGATATTTTTCCCTTGTGTGTAAGTATTATTCTAGAAGCAACTATGTTTATTGTTAGTAATGTTAGAATTTCAATTTAGGTATTATACATTGTGAATTTGATTTGTAAAAAGAAATGTAAATTTGAGAAATAAATTATATTATTTTTATATTTATTATCTGTTACGGATTATNTTGTGAATTTGATTTGTAAAAAGAAATGTAAATTTGAGAAATAAATTATATTATTTTTATATTTATTATCTGTTACGGATTATTTTTTTAAAGTAACAAGTTCAATAAAATATTCACATTATTTACTCATATTCGGTAGAGCTTTGTAATTACTCAAAAAAAAAAAATTAACAGCAAATTGTTAATTATGTTCAAATTCAAAATTAATTAACTAAGTAATTAAAGTTACCTCTATTAATATATTATATTGTAAAACCTGTAAAATACCTGCATGAAATATTAAATAATAGAATTCTGTAGAGAAAGAGTCAAAAAAGATTAACTGTCAAAATCCATATAGGATAAATTAACATTATTTAATTTATTTTTATTTAAACTGTAGAAAAGAAATCCAAAGAAAAATTGTTGGTACAGAATGAGTTAACTTCCTAGAATGTTTTTGACAATTTTGAAACCTGGGTTCCAAGACGGTAAGTGTTAATCCAGGAAAACATGAAATTTTTAAAGATTTTTAAAAATTTTGTTAAGATGGAATTCTACAAAAATGAGGAAATCGTAGTCTGGTAAATCCAAAATGTGGAAGTTTCTCTCCAAATTATTCACTACTCCATTTCATGGAATTATATAACTGCTAAGCAAACCCCCTCCAAAAAACGGAAATTCTCTAAAAAAAACTCTAATGGAACGGAAGATTTACGATGGAAAGGCAGAACCGTTGAGAGGGCGCTTGAGGCGGTCGGTCCGGGCGCCAAAAGCACGGGGGTGTCACGAAACACCCCCCCCCCAAAAAAAAAGATATAATTTGCAAACTTTCTGAGTCCAGTGTGTACGAAAATATATATTTAAATATTTTCAAGTCTCATCTGCTGAATTGGAAAGTTACTGTGTGGTAGTGGAAGTTTTGTAAGATCGGTTCTACCACGTTTAGTATGGAAGAGGGTGGGGGGAAGGCACTTTGCTAAGGCTCGTCCCAGGCGCTTACTGTTCTCGCGATTGGCACCGTGGAGAGACAACAAGTTTCCGTACCTAGGTTCACACGTCAACTTTACCATCAAACCATGGACTACTCACAAATTTGTATTATAATGGTATTATAAGCGTAATAAATTTGTATTACATTCTATTATCATCATAATTTTATTTCCTCGTTTCATTTTTTGTATTATCTCTAACATATTCCTGCTTGATTTGCTGTGTCTCCTAGGATCTGAAGATAAATAGGCTAGTCACATAACGGACCGAAAAAAATTAATGTAAATGTAAATAAATTATGTCTTAGTGCCTTTAATTCCTTACTAAATAAATTCNGGGGGTGTCACGAAACACCCCCCCCCCAAAAAAAAATGTACAAGTGTATAGCCCAGGTATGTGTACATAATTTATGACCCGTTGGTAAGTCATGTTTTTAACGGTAAATTTATTTAATAACAATTCAAATAAAGTTATTCGATAATGAAATCTTACTTGAAGTGTACTTACCAGATTAGATTTCGACTCCCGTTCAGTCACGACATTTCTCCACAAACTGTCTGCAATTGCGAACCAACACAGCTTTGGTTTATATATGTCACTCAGACTATCTGCATTTTTCATTGATTTCTTGACTATATTCAATTCCATTCGATAAGAGTCTTTCAAAGATTTTATTTTACATTGAAGTTGATATTTGGAGAAAAAGCCAAAACTCGAAGACGATCAACTAATCGGTTTAGAGTTTCTTCTCTGGCATACTTTTTTGCATATATTTCATGTGAGGTATTCCACAAACATTCGTACGTCTTAAAAATTTTAAAAAACTTTATAATCTGCTCTGTGTGCCATTTCAACGATTCATGTACCATGGACATTTTCCCAAATGACCAACACTCGCTCAGACTAGCACTCGATGACTTTTTTTAGCTAGTTGCTAGCATGTTGCCAGCTTTCAGTTTCAGACCAAGCTAGTGAGACGCTGATTTGCCAGCGATTCTAGTCACGTGGCCTTTTCCCATTGACTCAAGAATCGATCGTATTCATTTATAGTCGGTGGTATTCATATTCATACTCGCCAGCAGCTCGCCAGCGTGCATCCGACGTAGATCCGTTGTGATGATTTGATCAGCCTGTGATTGAGTGTTATCACGACGTTAATTTACCAGGCTTTTAGCAGCAAACATTAGAGCCGTGTGAATGGGTCAATTACAATTTTAGAAGAGAAGTGAATAATTAACATCCTACTTTTGTTTTACAATTTTTGTACTTGTATGCCCAATTGAAATCAGCTTTTCACCGAAGACACTTTAAAGAACGAACATAGTAAACGGCTAACTCAAAAAAACAAAACAACTATACATTGATTATGATTATAAGTTTGCTATAAGGATAAAGTTCTGAGAGTCTATAGCACTGTACGATAAATTGTAACGTTATGCCGGTGTAATTTTACTCCGTGATGAATCTGGAGTCTTGTCAGCTCCGTGAATTGTTGCTCTACGAGACATTGACAAAAGCCAGTGATTAGCTGAGTGAAATTCAGATAGATGCTGGCCATTGGCGACGTGTTCGTGAGCAAGTGAGCGCTAGTGTCGTGCTGGCTGTCAGCTGCTGGTAAGCTGACTAGCTGCTGACTAGTCTTGCAGTTGCCTGCAGTCGACTTGGTGCAGTGAGCAGTGGGAGACTATGAGTGACGCGGGATGGCCTACAGTGTTATTGTGCTTGTGGTGTTGTGACATTTGTTATACCATAAGCTAGACTGGCAATTTACTGTCAGCCATGAATTGTGGCCGTTTTCATTCAACTTATGAAAGCGCATTCGTGTGAACGGTTTATTTTATGGATGGAATGTTATCTGAAACTATTGGCCTCCTACTATACTTAATTTTTTTATCTTAAAATCTGGTGATATGGCTGATGATATAGAATATAATGCATTTTATCACATTCTACAAGTACGACGACATTACACATTTTTGCATTTAAAAACGTTTTTAATGATTCCTACAATATCTATTATATTTCATGTATTCTGTTTTATAAATATTTATACGTTTCATGTTGTAGAATAAATACAGGAAAAAGTATGAATCTGCCCTTACCAAGTGTTGGAATATTTGTATCCCATGTAATGCAGCTTTAAGAGGCATTAAAATAGATGAAGAATTCATTGGTTAGTAATCTTGATATAAAAGTAATAATGTATTAATGCTGAAAAATGATATATTTTTTCAGCAATTCTAGTATTGCTTGTGTTCATTTGATAATATTTTCATTAATTTGATTTTTTTGTTGACAAATTTTATGTACCAGGCTTATAATTCTGTATGTGCTATTAATATTTAATTTATTGTTAATTTTACATGATTTTATGGCAGATATTCATCTGTTGAAAACCTCCTCGGATTCCTCTGAGTAAGTTTTCATGTTTCTATTATTGTTGATTACTTATGAAAATGTCTTCTAATTAGTAACATAATTATAGAGTCTTTGTCAGTGGACCAGCTAATAGGTACAGTTTTCAGTTGGGAAACAAAATTATTTCTTTAAGCAGAGCACCCTTTTCTTTGACAGAAGATTATACAGTTAATATTATGCACATTGAAAATGGATATAACAAGGTATGCTGTATACTGTTTTATTTGTCTCCGCATGAATTTGTATATGCGTTTAGTTAAAGGAGAAGGCTAAATATAAGTCCACTTGTGTAAAAAGTAAGATAACATTGTCTCAAGATGCATGTGAATCTAAATTTCTTTAAATTAACTCAATGTATAAAATACATAGGTTACATGTAAATAAGAAGTTTCACAGTTCTGTGCTGCTTCTGACTTTCAAAACTGTGTTACTTTCCTGTGCTGCTTCTTACTTTTGTTTACTTATATTTAAAATTGCTTATAAGTGGACTTATCAATTTATTTGCTAGTTATTTAAGTACTCATGATCATTGTGTGTATTATCTTACTGTGTAGATGGACATTTGTCCCATTTATTTCCAGTTTGTTTCAAAACAATTCTAATTAATGATGATGTACAGGATTTTCATCAGTACAAGATATTTATAGTAGACCGACCACTGAGTCCTAAATATATACCCAAAACTGCAGAGGATGATCCTTTACTACAATTGGATAAGAAAATTACCTCTTTGCAAGAGTAAGGAAGTTTTACTGAATAGTAACACACAATACTATCATTGCTGTGGATAGAACCTAAAGTGAGATTTCTTTTCTTTTTACCTAGAGCCAACAATTTTTTGTCACAATTTAAACTGGAAAGAGTGATTTCTGATGTTGAATCAATAATTAAAGATGAGGATTTTTGGAGGGACGATTTGGATACTATTCAAGAGAAACTTCATGAACTCGTGAGCTCACATTGGGTATTTTACTTGCAAACTCAGTCTTTAGAGCTTCAGCGAGATGCCAGATTTCAGAAATGTTTGACTACTGCATTGGAGAAGTAAGTTTTTTTATTTTGTATGTTATATTTGGTATGACTGGTCGAAGTTGAAAATATTAAAGAAAAAATTAAGAAATAATCTTATTCGATAAACATACCATAAGTTTTAATTTAATCTCTAATATTTCTGTGATATTAAAAATATGACATATTGGTGGATTAATAATACAATTTTTTATTCAACAAGTTTTATTTAAAGGGTTCAGATGAAAGAATGTCCCATTGAAATTAAACAAACTTATCACTTATCAACCAATATGGGTTGCAATTTTTTAGCATTTTCACTATTTTCCTAAAATTAAGTAAGATTCCTATCTGGAGTTCACAAACATACATATAAATATCTTAAATTGCAGTTAATCACACTGCCAGGTAACAGATTAATCTCGTTATATTGAATAAAAATGAGAGGCAGAACTGGGACCTCCAGCTTTACGCGTTGGTGCAATATGAACAGGATAGCACTGTGGTAGCTGGAGGTCTTGGGTTCCATCCTCGGTTCCCTCCTATTTTCATTCAGTATAAAATAAGTAAGATTTTTAAACTTAATTATTAACATTAGTTTTTCCTAAAACTCTCCCAAGTATCTTGTTCTAGGGGCCTCATTATTTACTTCTCTTCCCTGCTAACATTAGGAATGTTGAATCATTGACACTTAAATCAATTTATTATTGAAAAGCAGTTTAAAACTGTTTATATGGTATGAAGGGCAATGTGCATCTTTTTCTCTTAATTATTTTTGAGAAAATTAATGTGATATTCATTTGTTTGTTTTGGTTATGTTTTCTTCTGAAGTTGCACCTACTATTTCTTGCACAGGTCTGTTACTTAATTTATTCTACAACCCCATATCTCTCCCTCCCTACAAATAGAAAATTATGTTGTTTTCTTTGGTATTGTTGTGATTCAGAATAAACGGATAAAATATAGTTTGTGAGAAGATATTGACCCTAGATGATTTATAAGATAGATGTATTCCTTGGAGCTATCCTTATAATTCTACTCTACCACATTCATTTTGCAATTGCACTTAGATCTACAAGTACTGATACCACACCAGTAGCTACACTTTTAAGTCACCTTCTTCTTCCCAGCTATATTGGGCTGTTGGTCATCTGATGCTTGGAATTCCATAAGAATATAATATATCTTATGAGTTGCAAGCTGAAGTATCTTGTTTGTTTTCAGTTTCATTACGAATTGTTTGTATGATGCACTGTTTCCTGTGATTTGTCATCACCATAAACACCATGATGAAGCAGTCTTGAGTCAAGTGCAAGCATTAGCTGCCAAAGGAGTGACTGCAGATCAATTTGGAGCTCCTGAAGATTTTGCTGTTCCACTACCCGCTGCTGTGAGTTAAAATCATTTCTTCAATTCTTTTCTTGGCCTGGTATTTTTTCTCTGGTTTTCTTTCGGGTAGACGTGAATTTTTTTTATACAAACACTCTAAGCTCTTGCATAGGGCGGCATCTATTGATATAATAAACCTCAAATATAGTTCTATGTAATATATTTTATAGTTATGATTTATTAACAATACTTTCCAAATAATCTATAGTTTGATAGTAATACGTACTTGTGAAATACCTGTTTTGTTTTATGAAATGCAATTTTGTTCATATTATGGTAATATTATAACTCGTACCGAATTATTTTTATTGTTAGGAGTCTGCTGAAGTGTTAAATCTGCCTCTGCCTTAGGCCCTTGATTGGATTTGATGGGATGGTCCCTTGCATGCTTCTGGAGAGTTAATTAGTTATTGTCCTCCACATGGTCATACGCAGTTTATAACTGCTTATTTTTTTACAATCAAGTTTATTTATTTAAAATATTCAATAAAATATATTAAATTCCTCTAGTATGTAAATCTTTGCCAAAAAACTTATCATAATAGTATTTACTCTTCAACTTGTCCTTAGATTGTTGAATTGGCTTCATTGGACAGTTTTACTGCTCCTATTGACAAATTGTTCTGCCTCAGGACAACAATCGACTTGATTTTAGCAGAAGTAAAGGGAGCTATAATAGATGCTCAGAGTATTCACAACACAGGTATGGAAGTTACCATTTGAGTTTAAATTTGTGAATAATGAGTATGCATTGAGAAGAGGTTTCTTTTACAGTGGAAGATGAGTTACCTATACTAAATACTGGTAACTTGGTTCCTTTGTTGATGAGTGTTATTGTGCAAGCCAAACCATTGCACATATTTTCCAATTTGTTCTATGTCGAAAACTTTCAGTGGACACTGTCTCCCAAAGATGCCATGAGGTACAAGAAGTTTTTCTTGGAAATACATTTCTTTAAATACACATTCAATGTCAAAAAATCCATTAATGCTGTAAAAATTATTTTTTCTAGTTTTAGTGTTGTAACATTCAAAGCTGCAGTTCATGAATTATTGAATGTCAAAGCTAACGAGTTGAAACCACGTAGTGAAAAAGTACATCGAGAACTTGGACTAGAAGAACTGATTAAAGTAAGTTATGAATACTATCTTTCATCCCTTGCTCTTCCTACTTGTTTAACCTTTCCTTCTTCTTAACTCATCTTCAATCACTTGTTCTAACATAAGCCCATACTGGGTGGCTATGATTAAGAAAGAATTTTGAAAGGAATGGTAATAGCAGATACTTTTAGACAGCAACACCCTTCGCTTTTATTCCTTTTCTTTTGTTTACCAAATAAATCTTTAAAATTTGTGAAATATATTAATGGAATAATTTTCCATCAGGTGACGGGAGAAGTTGTGGAGCACTTTGACAGACATGGTGAAAGGAATCAAGAGGTTCCAGTTTCCCCGTTAGATAGAGAACTGGAACGAATTACTGCTCTCATAGAAGCATCAACTCAGGACTTAAATTCTACTAGTCTTAATGATGATTTAGAATCATCAAATTCTCAGAATTCAGTGAGATGAAATTAATTTTATAATATCACATGCTGTGATGTAAAATTAGTTACACGTCAATGTATACTACATAAGTTCCTGGTCAAAAGGTTTGAACTTATTATGTCAAGTAGTATCAAAACTACCTGTTTTAAATAAGAGCAATGTCATCTTTCTGGATTAAGTCCGAATCATATTAGACTGTAGGGATGTGCACGGTCAAAAACTGATCATTGCCTGACAGGGCACTAGCGTTCCCATCTGCAGTTCAGGGCAATGACATGCCGAGAACTGCTGATAGTGCTTTGTCAATGCTTACTGAAGTTTTGTTTTACAACACAGTTTGCTTAGGCAGAAGATATTTATATTATGGAAGTCGGCAAGCGTATGCTAAAATACCTTGCAGTTAGTGTTCTTTTGTTGTGCTATTCTGACTGGGAAATGAATTTAACAAAATTTGTGTTGATGATTTGAACAACATTCTTATGAACAATATTTCAAAATTTATTAATATTCCATTCGACATGCAAATATATTATTTATACAGGTTTATTGCACAATCACTTGATGGTTGAAACCACATATTCACTATGGTTGAGGACACAACAATTTGAGGTCAAGATTAGCCTCCTGTCCAAGTTCTTTGCATTCCATTAGGTTGCACTACTACACATATCAAGTATTGATGTGTATATTAGTGCAACCTAGTGGAATGTAAAGAACCTGGACAGGAGGTTAGTCTTGGCCTTGAAATGTTGCCCTCAACCATAGTGAATATGTGATTTTAACCATCAAGTGATCATAAAATAAATCAGTTTTGTATCTTATAATGATTGTCTTCAATATATTTGCACATCGAATGAAATATAAATAGATTATATAGACAATCAGAGAGTGAGTGATGTAAAAATTTATTTCATAATTTGTTTACAACCATGTTCCTGTATTATTAGAATGTTGCACCGGAACTATTATTTGTCATTAAGGCACTATTGATTCGAGACAAAATAAACAATACTAATTATTGATATGTTATGACAACATAATGGAACTTTAACACGTGTCATTGTCAGGGTGCAAAGAGTCAAAATAAGATACTATTAACCCTTCAGATAGATCATCCGTCTTGGAGACAGATTAAGTCCAAATTTTAGTTGATAGAAATCAGTGTATTGCAACTCTTGTCATCTCCGCTCTTCTGAGCTTCAGTCGGCTTGTGACATTTAAGGTGTCATTTGTTGGACCAGCCAAATGATCACAATTTTCAGTATTTTGGAAATGTATGCAGTCTGTCAGAAAATCCCACTAACATATGTGGCTTACAATTTTAAAACAATTTTTTCCATTGTAATGGACAAGTTATAGAATATAACCTAATAAAACGTTATTAACAAATTTTACAACTAATCCAGACTTATGTTGATACTGCTATGCTCTTATCTACGCATCTTGTGACAAAATCCAAGACTGACCTGCACAATATTATTATTTAATGAGTCACGAAACTACAAAATGGAAAAATTACAAAGAAAATTAATATGTAAACATTTGTTTTTGTTGATAAAGAGTGCCATTCTCACAATCTGTCTGAGACATGTACCTCATAAACCATTAAAAAAATACTATTTATTATTAACTTTGAAAAGCAGTTACCAATTTGAAATGATCTTCTCAACCTCCATCTATAACTCTGACTTGCAGGCTGTGGCAATGTACTTGCAATGAATGACATCAAACACATTTACCTGTGCATGCTGGTTGTTCTGTACATTCAACTGATTTTTAATTTCCTCTTTGGTATCTTCTTTTATACCCAGATGGTGTGTCCTTATAGGAGCAACAGAAGTAGTAATCATTCTGCCATGGTTGAAACTCAATTCAAGGGCAAAATCCGTGCCTTACAAAGATGTCAAATGTATTGGTCTTATAAGATTGCAGGGGCTCTGATAAACTCTTGACCTGAAGGGCCCTGCACATTGTTGCCCCTATTTTGTGAATTAAGCTTTATATCCCATAAAATTTCCTTGTTTACTGTTAATAACATTTGACTTCACAGCGCCCCATGCAATCCACCAAAATGAAAGGTTCTATTACATACAGCCCTACCCATACTGCTGCCATCAGTTAAGAGAAATAGTAGGAATACAGAGTGAATAAGTTTCTTTTTCACTCTCTGAAATACACGTATATCCATAGACCAATTAAATATCTATGAAACAGTTTTCTTTTATTACATATTCATTGAATTACAAACTTTTTGTCCCAGTATCTATGATAAACAATGAATTCTTATACTTTTACAATCCTTTATTAGCAAGCCTGCTGGCTTTCCTTTCATAATACCTCTGAAGGGCACTTTCAAACACTTCACCCACAGTTCTCTTTATCCAGATGTTTCGTTTCACTTTCTCTTCCTTCTTTTGTAAATCACCTTTATCTTCAGAAATAACTTCACCGTTATCAACTTTAACTTTCTTAACGGGTTTGTCCACATCTTCAACACCTCGCTTCTCTGATGAAGCTTTACCTCCATCACCTGCTTCCACCGAATCCTTATTAGTTTCTTCAACAGCTTCTTTATCATGAGAACTGCCTTTCTCAGTGTTACCCTTTTCCTTTCCATCTCCTTTCTCACTGTTACTCCCACTTTCACTATCCGAACTATCACTATCTACAGAGAAATCAGAATCTGCATCCAAATTTTTATTCGAATGTTCTTTTTCACCTTCAGAATTGGAAGAAGCTGAAGAATGATTTCGTTTTCGATAATGCCTACCGCTTTTCTTTTCAGAATTTTCTAGTTGCTCATCGCCAACTGGTGCCTCACCCTTCTCCGTTTTGACAACCGCTCTCTGCTCATGGTCAACATTTTCAGCAGTTTGTTGACCATCCTCTTTCAAAGTTTCTGTTTCCTTTTCTTCTTTTACAATTGAACTTCCCTTACCTTCTCCAGAAACTGTTTGTCGATAGAGATGTCGATAAAATCCCCCCAAATCTTTTTGTTTTGTAACGTCAATCAATGCTGGAAAGAAAAGAAAATTTCAAATTTACTACTACATAATATGTTTCTCATCACTACAACTATCACAAGCAAAGTGTGATTCAGCTAACATTTGGAGACAAATACTACTAATAGACTCCAGCACAGAGATCAAATCAAATTCTTACCTTCAATGGCATCCATCCTTTTTTCTTCTTCTTCTTGCTGACGGAATTCCTCCAACTTTGCTTTGTACGCAGATGTAACAAAAGACTCTTTGTCTTGGAATTTGTCCCCTTCAGCTTCTCTCTCTTTTTGAATTATGCGCTCATTTCGACGTTCTTGCTCTCGCTTGCGCTTTTCAGCCTGAAGCATCAACGACTGAATATATCGAGGCTGCAAAGAAAGAGACAAAAGAAAGCAAATTATACATACCAAGAGAACTACTACTTCTAAAAATAAAATATACCCAACAATTTTTATAAACAAAAACCTAACTCAAGTTTATTTTTTTAGTTTAATATGTTATTTAGGTTTTCCACAGTAGTTGGATCAAATATTCAGGGTGTTCCTAACAGGCCTATGAAAATTTCATTTTTAATTTGGTATTAAATATTACATAAGTAGGCAGATATAGAGTGACAAACATCTCAATTAGTTCATTAGAATAACATTTAAGAAAAATGAAGTAAGTGATACCATATTTACTACATCAATACAGTTAGCATACATTGTCCACATCAAATTAGAAACAGTTGAAATACCTACTTTCTTGTCTAGTTTCTTGGCCGTTGTTACTTCTGCTTTCTTTTCTTCAATTTTGTCATAAACTTCATCATATTGGTAAACAGTAGGATCTTCAGCAAGAGCTTTCTGCACATCCACTTGATGTTGTCTTCTCTGGAAATTTTTCTCAGATTCACGCTAAAAGATATCATGAATATCAGCAAACAAAAATAAAAACAAAACATGAAAAGTGAATAGTTAGACAAATATTCAGGGTGCCATTGTTTATGAAGCATTGAAAGAACATCTTTCACTAAATTTAGTCAATATTCAAAAGAACATTAAACATAATAATTCAATATTTCATGATGAGCTGTTGGATTTTAAAAAAATTACTACTACTAAATTCCATATCCAATAGCTAACTATTTATAATATTTAAACAATCTGAACCCAAATACAATTTACATTGACGCTAATGAATTCAAAAGAGTCAATGCACATTAAAATCACTATATGATAAGTAAATAATACAATGCCAAAAGGGTAACATGTCCGACAGGGCTTACAGAAATAATGTATATCATTCAGAGATTGAGTACAGACATAACAAAACTATTGAAAATAAGAAACCCTAATAAGCATATATTTATACACCAAATTATATTTTGAAAAAACAACTTGCAACAGTATTATAAAATAAATCCAGCTGCTCAAATTGAATATAGTTTACTGTCACACAAGTCATTTTTCTGAGATCTTGAGATGGTTCAGAAAAAAGATAATTTATATTTATCAATACATTTTATCATTTATGCTTTTTCTTTAAGGTTGTATTAAACTATTATAAATCATAAATTGGCTATTGATTTACAAATATCAGCTAAATCAAAAGTGTTGGACAGTATTTAGTATGTATTCCTGTTAGTACACACAAGAATTAGCGGCAATAGCGTGGGTGGCTTTGGTAGCATTATGTTACAACACAAGAAAAAGAAAATGTAATCCATGAAGAATTATGATAGTAGATATGCAAAATGACGCTCCAATATGACCTGAACATGTCTCAAAATTGCAGTCACAATAATGTTGGAATAGAGCAGCCATAGAAATCAAAGATAGGTTTTTCTCAATTCAATGATGTTAAATCATAAGGTCTGATCCATGTACTAAACTACCAAATATTTCTGAGTAACTCTTTTCCTCATTGAGTACATATATCAACAACTCTCTCTTTAAAAAGTTGTCCTATAAAATTAGTGGTAAGTAAACCAACAAACCTTCAGAGCTTTCTTCATCCAATCAGTGGCACCTTGTCCTTCTTCCTCCGAATCACTACTTTCATTAAATATAGACGGACGTGGCCTCACAAGTCCCTGGTTTGCCTTCTGAGGCAAAATCAGCCCATACCTGAGAATTCACAATTTGTTCACAAATGTACAAAACTACAATACATTAATATAACAAACGTTGTCATTTGACTTACTGTTTCGAATTGTTAGCCATTGTTTACCGAGTTAAAATTCTATCTGATTTATGTCTCCTAATAGCTCACCAACTCAGTACGTCTGTCAAATATGGTGGGTCCAATTTTAAACGCCACAAAATGCGCTCACGCAGGAAAAATATGTATCTAAAGGATTAAAATTTGCTCGCTCTAGTTTCCATCACAAAGCACACACTGTCTCGTAGATCAGAATGATCTATTGATTTCATTCCACACAATTGTATCAAGCTGCTTCCATGCCATGCGGCCATGCCACCTGATGCCACCCACTGGAAAATGTTTTCAGCAAGCGTACCAATATAGAAAATGGAATATACCTATAAAAATAAAATAACCCGATTTCACAAATATATTTTTAGCGATGTCCAAGTTTGATATGTTCAAGTATTGTATTCAGAGTTCTTTTACTTTTCAATATTGAGACTCTTGTTGAGGGCTTGTCTGTGGCTTACAATAATAACCGGATTTTTTTATACCGGATAATAAAGTACTTTTTATTTTTTCTATTTACGATCGTTTTAAGTTTCCAAAACGTTTTTCTGTAACCTTGGCATTTAACTTTGATTTAATATACTATTATAATACTTCATAGCTAAGCTAAAAGGGTCTATGTTTTTACAAAATAAATTGAGAAAATAATGATGTTTTTACCATGAAAAATGAGGAAAATAATAGTTTCCTGGTTACATCGAGTTTTGATTATTTTACTCTGTATATCAAAATTCTTAAGTTAGTACTCATTTATGTGTAAGCAACTCGCTGGTTTAGAAAATTATATTGGAGTTACGTGTTCATATAAAACGAATACTTGATTGGTTACTCGATACTGATTAAATTCTTTTTTCCATGCTTTTGATCCTTTTTATTTATAATAGTTAATTTCTAACTCTCTGCAAACATTTTCGAACTTAAGTTTATTTCAATCATTAAGGAATTCGTGGCAGATTTCAATCCCATATAGAGAGTTTCATCTGAATTTAACATCTTACATTAAATATCATTACCCAAATTCAGATTGTCATTCACATGCTTACAAAACTTTTGCACCGTCAGATCATCCTTGTAGCTCACGCAGTGACGTTGCGGTACCTACTGCAAAACGATACGCCCGCGAATTCAAGCCTGCCTCTGCAACCTTTTTATTTATTCCTACTTTTTTTACAAGTCTGTAGTAGACTACGCAACTTGTGCGATTAGCGAGCGTGACATGGGCTTACTATTGGCACATGTTGTGGAAATAGTGAGCCCATAAATGGGTTTGCTAATCGCACCAGTTGTGGAAACAGTATTCCACAACTTGTGCAAATATTATCAGCCTAAAAAATATGCATGAACCATCCATAAACAACGTAACGCACCCTGGGAAACGTAGTTACGGCGGGGCTGGGAAGGGGGTTACCATTTCGTTCGTTACATCATGACAACCTAGGATACTAATGGTAGACGTAAATAGCTCTACTTTTATAGGAAACGTTTCATCAGACGCTGTGAACACTAAAATTTGTAACTGTAAAATAGCTTCGAATTATTTGCGAAATTTCGAATTTTGTTGAAAACCAATGCTTAATTGTGAATACACGCTTTTTCTTGACCACAAGTTCCTAAATTTCACCTTCAACAATATACCAATACTCTGCTGAGAAATGATCGATCGTACTAAATTATTTTGAATATTGAAAAACCTCTCTGCTAGCCACCTACGTTGGTAGCAACAGATATACCCTCACAGCTTCAAAGACTTGGCGGGAAAATATTAATAGGTTATTTGAAGATTTTAAGGCAAATTCGAATTAGGATAGCAAGGACACCAAAACTACAACTTATTTAGAGGTGACCTAAACCCTATGACGCACCCCCCCCCAAAAAAAAGAGCACTTACCTGCTTTTCATTTGTTAATACTGTAATATAATTAATAAGTGTACTAAAGTAAAAATGTGAATAATATAAATCAGCCCTGTCTGACTGGTGGTTCTAGTTCATTTTACATCAAACTTTTCATCAAACATTGGGGAATACCACTGCGTGTTATAAATCTATGCATGTTAGAAATAGTATTTGGCTTGGCATGAACGATGAGAGAAAACAGCACTTTGTGTTCAGAATTACCCTGTCATACATTACAATATGAAAATATTTTATAGTAATATAAAATAAAATAAATACTTTTTAGAAATAATGAAATATAGCTTTTACTTTTCCAGTTTGAAATAATATAAATTTATTGATGACAGTAAAAAATCACACAACAAATAAATAAATATGGATCCATTAGTTTAATTGTTGAGCAACATTTTCCTAAATTCCCATCCTGTACCGGCACAATCACGGGAGGTGTATTGAAAATGGTCTGCAGGCTAACATTGTTGGTCGGCACAAATATAAATAATACAACAAAAAAACAATAAAATAAATAATACAATAACAAATAATAATAATAAAATAAACAATATATTAATAAACCATAGTAAAATAAACAATATAATAATAATAAAATGAATAGTTTATTTATAAATAATAATAGAATAAGTAATAAAGTCAACATCTATAAACATAAAACTAAGCATAAATTAAGAGAGACAAAAATGTATAATAAAACAAGAAATTATAATTTTCAATTCCGTAAAAACGAGTAATGTGGCAGAAGAGGGAACTTCTAAACATTTTGATGGACCCATTCAGATTTTTTCTCCCTTCAGATACACATACACAGTATTCACAGATACACATACTGTACCTCATGAAGCTTTTACATAGATAGTAGAAAAGAAAAATTATATGTTTGCGAGGTGAAAATCTCAACACACCATTTGGGCAAAACTCAAGATAAATGTTGCATAATATGTAAAGTGACTAGCAGTGCATGAAAGGAAACATTCATGAACAAATTTATATTATATAAAGAAGTCCCTTTAAACATGCACATCGAGAAACCAGTTTTCATTTGACATCTTTTCTTACCTTTTAGTAAATGCATGATCCGCAGACAGTGTTTTAGCATGCCTCACAAGATCCACTATCTTTGTCCTTCACATCTATTATTTTAAATTTAAATGTAAGTTTATTTTTAAAATTAAGATATTATTTCTTTTTGGCAAAGTTTTGTCCACTTGTCAGGACTAAACATTGCATTGCACCATAAACTCAATGCATTTGTCTTTGTACTCAGTTTGTTTCATGGGCATGACTAAGTAGAAACATAAAAACTAGAAAAACACTGAATAAATACTTCAATTTTGAATAAATCAGGTAAAGCATTTTCACCCAGCTTCAACAAGCTCCGATCTGGTTCATGCACAACAATTAAAACACTGGAATGATGAATCATCAATGTCCTAGATACAAAGCAATCTGGAAATTGAAGTGCTTCATTCAACAAGATTGTGTGATAGTATACCATTGCAAGATAGATAGGAAGGTTTCTGTTATTACTTCTTAGTTTAATAATGCGATGAGTCTTCTGGTTTCTTGACACTAACAATGTGACCTCACTCACCTTAGCCCACACCCCTGCACCTACAGCAATCGTTTTTAAAACAGTGTGATTCTGAACAACTTATTGATCCATTTGAACACATTAATTTAAATTATTAAATTCTGTTAAAATTTTTCATTAAATGCGAAATTTGTACCATTGAATTTTAGTACAATAATTTTTATTATTTAACAAGTAAAATATATTCGAATCTGGTTCAAATTTTAAATTTTCAAACCAACACCCAGCAAAAAAAAAATTCAACAATATAATCATTGAATCAAGAAACTCAAACTTATTATAATAACTGCGAATATCCACAGAATTCCCGAATCCACTGTGAATTCCTTAAGTAATTTACATCTTCAAACTCTTAACTCGTGATCTCCTGTGGACACCCGTTATAGTTCCAGTCTGTATCGCAAGGATGTGCAACTCAGAACATCTCCACCAATCCTTGCAATGTCAGAGCAAGGTCTGTATCGCTGTTAATGAGCAGAACTTTGAAAATATGTTGTTGTTTTTTTTGGTTTTGAACTTTAAATACCCATATCAATTTCTCAATTACCCTAATAAAGTGCCTTACAAGTCTTTTTTGCATGTGTTCTTACTCTGTCTTTGTATCATTACATGTATGATACGTTTCCAGACATTCCTGAAGACGTTTCCAGACATGTGTCCTTTCATGATTTTGTCCCTACTTAAGTGCTCAATCATCCTCCCACTTTTTATGTGAGTTCTGGGACACACTGAATTGTAATTAAATACGTTATGGATAGTTATGCCCATCTATGATACAAATATATCAAACTAAAATAATACTAATATTCAGAATTTTTTTCTAAGAAAAAGTTATATGGTACTCACGGCACTTCCCAAATCTGTATCTTAGTCTATATAGTAGTATTATTTATAGTAACTTAGTCTATATTTATAGACTAAGAGAGTAACTTAGTTTGGACTGGAACTGTCTGGTACATCTCTAATCACGTTCCATCAAGACTAGTGAAAGACACAGTTGGTTATTTTCACTGCATGTGAATCAGTGCTTCCCGAGGGAAGGTTATTGGGTTTAAGCAAGCTGCCTTAATTCTAATATAAACCCCCCCAGATATTTTAAAGAATTTGTGGTGTAATTTTCAATTTGACAATCTTTGTTGTCGCTTTTAGATTTTTCCCCTGGGCATTGAGCAAATTCCCTGACTTTTCCTGGTGATCCTGGTTACTCGCCACCATGTTCCTACCCACTGTCCCTTTGATTTAATAATTTGTTTTTCTATCTTTTGTAGTATCTCTGCACATTTCCTGCAGCATCTGCATATTTCATTTGTTCGTGTGTCCGTCCTTCCATTCGTTCATTCATTCTGCTGGTCTTAGTAATTGGTCATATACCTGTGCCATGAAGCAAGACAAGTTTCAATATTGACTTGTACACCTTCCCTTTAATTTGACAGCTTACCTTCTTATCTCATAGTACCCCAGTCATCTCTTATCTCCAGTATGCCTACCCTGTGCTGTATTTATTCTCTCAGTCCGTTTGCCGCCCTTATGAATGACCCAAGATCCATCTCCTCACCAATGGCATTGGTTCCACTTACAGCTTTAAACACCCCTGAAGTGTGTATTTTGCTTGACACGAATTTGATATTATACTTCCCGACATTCCTCCATCCTCTTGTTTAGAAACTCTGTCATCTCTCTTCCAGAGATGTGAATGCTCTGCATTTCTCTATCAGCTATCATATCGCAAGTTCTGCATCACTTGTTCCCAGTATGAACCCAAACTGTTCTCAGATCTCCGTTTCTCAATTAAGTTTTCCTTCGATGATTCTTTCCCAAATCTTCATCCTGTATGACATCAGTTTAATCCCTCTACATCCGACAGACATACATCTCCCTCCCTCTGTATATTGGAATCAAACTGATGCTTCTTCACTCATCTGACACTTTCTCTGGTCACCACATTTCCCATTAGATCCAGAAGGTAATTCATGATTAATTGTTAATGTATTATTACTGTTGTTTTTTCAAATGAATAAATTTGGATTTTCAAAAACAATTATCTCAAGTAAACGATAATGCCCGAAACTTTTCTTAAGCTCAGACAATGAATATTATAGGGAAAAAATTAAACAATTTCTTCACTATCATTCCAGTTTGTAATAATATATTTTTATGTTATGAAAAACCAATCAAGGAAGTAACATATCACTAAACAATGATATCTGATTGATGTAATAAGGTTTTATGCAAAGAAAATAATTAAATAACCACATGAATTAATGGAACTAAAACAATTTTATTGAAAAATTATAGCACAAATTAATTTCTAACAACACTATTTGACGTCCATTCAGAAATACTAAGGTTATGAACAGAGGGCATTAACTCATCTGAATAAGGATTAAGTTTAAAATTAAAAGGAACCATCTGGTCGCTAGTTTTAAAGAGCCTCCTCAAAGCATCAAGAGCTGCTACTTCAACTGCCATGGGTACAGTTTCACCAGCTCCTAAAATCAAAAAAAGGAGGAAATTGTACCCAAGTACACTGTGCACACACTGTATACAAATATTATAGTGATTATATACAAGCAGCAATATCATGTCTGGATTACTAGAGATGGTTCAGTTCCAACATTCTTCGGTTTTGGTTCTATGTTTTCAATTCCAATCACAAACCAACCACACAGTATGCATCAATCTTTTCAAACTATCGTTTGTCAAATAAATCTACCTAGTTTTTACATATCGCACTTGTTTTTTTCAATGTGCACCAAATAATTAAATTCCTAGATTTTTTTCTTCTATTGGGAGCCCATTAACTTAATAAATACAATGAGATACATGATACTCCAATTCTATTTATTTAAATAATTAATGATGTGTCCACTTTTACATAATGTTTGACTTGAAAAGAAAGACTTATTATTCAAAACATAATTTACATGAAGAATGTAATTTTTAAGAAAACGCTGGTATATTGGCGTCTACTGTCTGGTTGCAGTATCAAGTCCACTTCCTAATCTTTGGAACCATTGTTACCATACAATGATATGTTAGGGTTCCGCAGAACTGAACTGCTAATCTAAAGTACAGTAGGTGGATTTTCATGTTAATACACAATATGGCCAGTAGTCCATACTTAAGCTAAAAAAGGACCTGGTATCGCAAATGGCAGGAAGGGCATGGGAAGGTCAGTTTACACGGTGTGATGTGTAGGATGCAGGGGCACTTGTGTTGCGACATTGCTCATAGAGTCTGAATTATTTCCTGTTTGTATAATTCATTTTGGTTGTGTCCAATTAAAGAAATGACACTTTATACAGAATAAGGTAAGCAATTAATACAAATTTCCTAAGGATTGTTTGTAGTATGCCGGCACACCAAAAGAAAGAGGGTTTATGAGTACAACTATACAGGGCCCAGTAATGTGAAGGGGACCTACAACCCAGAACTTTGTCCCAGGGCTCTGTTTGGCTGTCGGCAGCCCTGAATGTGGAAACTTTTCAATCAACATTATTTATTTATAACAAATAAATTATTTATTTATTAGACATATAACAAATGATATCTTACCTGCTCCAAGGAACTGCTTGTCAGAATACAGACCAACATGGAAAACACTCAAAATAGTATTCCTGCCAGCTTCATTGATCAGCCTTGGTTCTGTCTTGCCTCTACCATTTCTTTGCATAATACCATCAAGGGCAGACAGAGGGTCCGTCGAGTGCCATAATTCATTTACATCCTTTTCCACAAGAGTAGTAACAATGAAGTCCCGAACAAAGGCACCAGCCCTTTCTGCACCAGAGCTCTCAAGTAAAGCTCCAATGACAGCCTTCAAAGTGAGGGCAAGAGTTTCTTTCTGAACAGGAGCATCCTATAATGAAGTAAGAATTTCATCACCATCTTCATCTTCAGAGCTAGTGAGTATAACTACAGTTGCAGGCATCCACAATACACACATAACATTGCTCATAGGAGCAGAACAAATGTATAGCACAGGAGACAAAAAATGTGTTTCAAGACATATTAAGCAACGTGAACATAAGGTAGAACTTAACAACATCTTAGGAATAAGAAAGCAAGAAAACTATATCTATTCCGTAGCTTATGGAGAAGTGAGTAAAAAAATTATTTTTAAAGTCCTATCAAGATTCTTGGAACTTTGATAAAAAAGTAAGTAAGTAAATGTTGTACATGAACTCATCCTTTTTCTATTACATCACAGGAAAATAATTATTTCTACTTTGAAAATAAAATGTTTAGTAACAACTAATTTCGGTTAAGGTCTTGGTTTTTCACGAATTTGAAACAACAAAAAAATTGTGATATCAAAAAAGTCTGTCAAAAACATGGACAGTACAAGTAGACAAGTTATAATAAAAATTTCATATGTTCTGAGGTGTGTAGTATAAAAGTTTAGCATAGAATATTTCCGGCAATGACATACAAAATAAAGAAGGAACTGAAACTGTCCATGGATAAATCTCTTCAAAAACTGAAAGAGAGATTAATACTCTAGCAAGAGTTAGCCGAAAAACTTCACTTATAAGAAACCTTAAATTTAAGAGAAATTGAAGGTATCTCATAAACAGAAATTGACAAATAAAATTTCAATTTACTTTAGAAATTAATGATCATAGCATTTTTTTCATTAAAAAGAAGAAAAAAATGTAATTTTAATTTTATGTATATATTTTATTATCTTGTTAAATATGTACTGTATATGGAAATAATTTATTCTTTTTTGATTAGTTTGCCATTTTTTAAAATATCTTGCAATGCATTTCCATTTCGCACACTGGTAAATGGACTCAACATTCATGAAGTGGTCGTAGACGTTGTGGGATTACTGTAGCTACCGCTAAATGAAAACCCATCTTTTTTATTCTAGTACTTTAGACGAAATAATAGCATCATAAGATATACTATATGCCATGAAAAATTTGTTCTACCAGGACATTGACGAAATGCACATTCTAATTGTAATTGATAATAAACATTATATTCTCTTCAGTTCTATCATCTCGACAATTTCTTGATCCTGAAAAGAAAATTCTTTAGCTTGACACAGATGAAGACAGGTTTGGGTTTTGTCACACTTATTACCATCATTTGCCTTTGTATTTTGCTACATTGTAACTTCACTTTTTGTCTTATGTTATCTACGCAATTTTTTAAAATTTTTGATAAACAAAAATAGCGATAACATTATTTTAAAAATCACTTAAAAATTGATGCCACCATGCATTAATTGATTTTTAAAAAACAATTGAAGAGTACAAAATAAAAATTACCTGCAAATGGGTCATAACAATTACTAGACTATGAGGAATGAACCATATATTTAAAAATTGCAAATTTGTCATAATATAACAATTTTTTCCATTCTAAAAATATTTATATCATACAAGACCAGGGAAAAATATAAATAGGCACTAACCGCACTTAAAATAAGATCCTTCGTTCCCAAATTTTTTGATATGTCAGCCAACATGTCATCTCCCATTAAGTGATCTGTGACAGATCTAAAAATGGAAGAATAGGTAAAAAACTGATCACAAATTAGTAAAATTAAAGTAGGAATAAAAGCACCTACATAATGCCTTCCATAGGAAAATGAGGTAGTAATAAAGAAATATATCTTCTAATATAATGGGACATGAAGGAGTTTCCTTCCTCGATAAGAATGCTGTTGTCTTCTACCTCAACTTCAGGATTCTCAATACCAGCCTCCTTCTGCAACATCTCTTCCTTGATGATGTATGACCTATGGGTGAAAGCTTGCTGCAGAAGATTTTCATCAAAGTCTTCATGCAGCCTCTTCCCAAATGCATACCACTCTGCTTTGTAGTTCCTAGTAACAACACACACAAAATACATTTAATAAATTTACATGGACTCCAGGTGCAAGTTACATTTCCATTTCCATGAAAAGCAAGTAATGTACTAAAACATAACTCCCAAATACTTTTGTAACTAAAAACACTCAAGTGACAAAGAAAGAATTTCTGGGTCCATTACTTAGCTTTTAGTACAATAATCACAAAACAAGTGAACCAATGAAGCAACAAAATTAAAATGTACTGAAACTCCGGTCACTAGATTGCCCGAGTTCCTAAAATTTGTAACCAATGTCTGTATTTGAAGTATTTTTCAGTAAATTCAGTTCTGCATAAATACACAATTTAAAGACAAATTGTACCAAAAATATTTTATGAAGTACTATACAACAAACTGGGTACCCTACTTTCCATTTATTCTTTCACATGCTGGATTATGGCAAAAAGGTCCAGACCCATAAAAATTTGTAACTTTCATTTACTTCTTGACAAAATGTCATGTATTCTTAAACTTAATGAGAAAAGGCAACAATAGCAAAATGACTCAAACATTAAAAATATGAGTAGAAATTAGCGCAGCACCAGGCTGATAAATACTAAGAAAAAGAACAAAAAAACAACTTTCTTGATTCCGGTACAGAAAAATGACAGAAATGACTTTTCTGACAAAAATACGGTACAGGAAGTTTCAAAACTATTACAATAATTTTCACTATTACATAAACAATCGAGGGTATGAACCAAGAAACCTACAACTATACTAACAATAATGACAATATATAACGTATCCCTCTCCCTTCAGATTAAAAAAAGTTTCTTTAAAACAAAAACACTAATCTAAAATTATTTTCTTTCTGTGATTGCAGTAGAACCTTGATTATCCAGGGTAATGGGGGAAGGAGTCACACGGTTAAATAAAAACCACAGTTAATTGAGACACTTCTTATTTAACTAATTATGTACATATACATACATACATACATATGTGTTGATATGATTATCCTTACTTCTCAAATTTCTTACATCGTTAAGTCTAGGAACCTACGTACAACTGTGGAAATAGTTGGATTCATATATGTAGTTGGAAATTTGTTTTTTCAGCAGAAGAGTGAGCACCATGGTTAATCAATACATGATTAATCGAGGTTCTACTGTAATTTATAAATTAAAATTTCATATGACAACAATTTTTTCTTCAAATTACTGTTTTAAAATAATTTTATAACTAATTTAAGTTATTAATTACTGAATTAAAATTATTAAATACAGAGTTTTATCCATTGTTATATTCTAATGAGCAAGAACTCTTATTGACAGAATATGTTATCCTCAGTTTAAAATATGAAAGAGCCGAAATAGTAAAATAATAAAACAAGGTAGACAATATATAAAAGATAAATAAATAATAATAAAAGAGAATATTAGAATAAACATGTTTTATAAATGAAGTATATTGATTTGAGTAAATAATAGAAATAGTGTAGACAATTGTAAGCATAAAACAATGGTGGAAAACACTATTATGAATAAACTTAATTGTGTATCATCTATTTACACCTCACCAGAAAGACCAATACATGTAAGTATGATATAAAAAAAAGTAAATTTCTCTAAGCTTTGAAATTTTTTTAATTTGTTACAACAAAATTGATCGGAAGACACCAACTTATACGATGCAATACTGGTCAATTCTGTTTGACCTTTGATAAATAGGGGTTCTCTAAACTACTACAAACAAAAAACAACTTATAACTATATAACATAAAGCAACTGAAGTGACAGAGTTAACAGATAACAAATGCAACACCTCATTGGTTGAAATAAAAATATTGAAAAAGAAAAATGTTTTCTATTCTTTGTATAGAATAGATAGTAGCCTTGGCTTGAAAAGGCTTATTTATGCTAATAACTCATCTACATAAATAAAACACTAATGGCTATTAATAACAATAACCCAGGAGATTATACATAGTTTTTCTAAATAAATTTTCAAAGATGTTAATGAACAATATTCAATAATTCTTGACAACTTGTGTTCACCACCAAAATTAGTTCTTACAGTCAAAGTTCAACAATATTTAGAAAAATAACACCATAATAACATTGCTAATAATATTGTTGATATAAAAATACTCCAGTCTAGATCCCTACTTAAAATCTGGACAAATTTTATGTGAAAATAACAGATTGAATGGCTTTGGAGGAAAAGAAAATTGAATATATGTGTAGAATTTGTGTTAGTATGATAGATGTTGTATTTTTATTACAAACTATTAAAAAACTATTATAAACAAGTTTTATTTGTGTTCTTTTTTTTATTAGTTCCAACATCCAAACAATTCTTTGACAAAAATCTTTTAAAATCTTTAAATCAAATTTTACTTCTTGAACACTTCAATAAAAATAACTATAAATCCTTATATTAAAACAATGAAAATGATTTACACAGCAGCAATAAATTAAAATAAACTTATTTATTTTTACATACATGTAGCTTAACATAACACAGCTGTAGGCGAGATTTTTCATGTTTCCTTTACGTTTGCTTTTCTGTGCACATGCATGTCAAGTGAAGCATTGAAACGAGTTAAATGAGACACCTCAAGGTGCGAATATAAACAAAATATGTATAATTAAGGGATTGGACCCATGCAATATAATGTATTCTATGTCAAATGTGAAGTAAGTTTCACGTCAATAAAAGAAAACAATCGTGGAAAATGAGCTGATAGGAACATTTCTTATAAAAGGGTAAATCTTTGAAATGATTTTTAAATATGTTGTAAAACTTACCAATTTATAAACTGGGACCGCGCAGGTTCAGGCTGAGGGCCTAATTTACGCCGCCGTCTCTCGAGTTCTTTTAAAGTAGGAGATACCCATCTTTTGAAGCCTCGCACTGAAAGAGCTACACGTCAAATATGAAGTTAATACTACACATACTTAACACAAAAACATTCACGAAAAATAATTTAATATACCTCCATTTATCCGGTTCACACCTAGAAGAACAGTACGGGAAATAATTTGAAAGTTCATGGCGACGGGTAGAAAATACTGTTCCGGAGCACAAATCAGATATTTTAATTTCAGACTAACAAACTTTGTTGGTCAAAAGTATCATGTAGATACAAATACTAGGAACGTAACATCAACACACTATTACACATTTGCTTCTTCTGGTGGTCCCAGGGTGGTCCATTCCAACTAATCACTACAGCCAACTTTGCCGATCAGGGTTGCCAATAAAATAATGTAAATATACCGTTCAAGAAAAAAATTATTCCGTCGAAAGTATCATTTACGGTATTACGGTTCACTGTATTATTTTCTGTTTTCTAAGGTTTTATTTTAAAAAGTAGTCCACGGTCATGGAATTAACACAGAGGAGGTAGAACAATTCTACAGTTAATGGAAACAGCGAAGCCACAGGGTGAAGGAGGAGCACCCACCTCTCCAAATTAGTCTTCAGTGTATCCAAGGGGGGCACAGGGGGTACGTTCCCCATAAACAAATAATAATAATAATAATAATAATAATAATAATAATAATAATAATAATAATAGAAACCTTTTTTACTTCTACATAATTTAGAAATAAAAGAAACTATTTTTACTTTTAAATAATTTAGAAGGTGGATATTTTTAAGGGTTGTTTATAAAATCTGCAGTTGATATTAATGCGTTTTTTTGTGGGGCTTTAGGGCTCGTCAACATCGAGGACATTAGAGCCCAGATGTTAATGCGTCTTTTAATGTACGTGAATATCTTAAACTGCAGTTTCAAGAAATTAATTTTTAAA